>VURO01048761.1:67731-80912 GCA_015108175.1 Pelvicachromis taeniatus
GGCGACAACTGCAAAGCAAAAGAAAAAAAAACACATTCAGGCCTAAACCCCGATAAAAGCTAGGTTTGTTATAGTGGCTAATCAAGTAAGCTGTCACATTGTTGGTGAGATTAAAGGACATTTTTCCGAACGTAATTTCGTTATAAACAGCATTTCCATTTCCTCAACCTCTTAGCCGACGATTCCTGTAGAAATGTGGTTGTGCTTGACAGACAAAACTAAAGTTTCAGATTTTTATTCTAAAATACTCTCATTAATACCTCTTTGAGGTTTGATTTGCGCTTTGTCTAAACTACAAGAACAATAGTCTTTTTTTTTTTCAATCTGTTAAAACACCAAATTGAGATATTGTGTCCAAATGCACCTAAGTCTTCTCAAAAATATAGCATTTCAGTCATCACAACAAAATAATAACAGTTCTATTTTTTTTTTTTCATCTTTAACAAATCCTGCACCTTCCAGTGTCTCCGCTTAAGTAACTGCAGATCAGTTTATCTCAATAACTCTTTGAGCGAACTGAGCCTTGAAGCATCAACTCATGTTTCATCTTCAAGTTCCATAGTGAGAGACCATTTTAGTGCTTCCTATTATCAGTCAGGCATTGCAAGCATCACTGTTTCCTTCCCACGGGCTGTAGGAGACACAGTTCACTCCCAGCTGAAACAATCGGCAGATTGTTGTCACGGTGATGGCCAATAAGGTGGCTAATGCTGTCAAATATGTGATCTTTTGTCCGTACCTTAAAAAGAAAAAGGAAGAGAGCTATTCAGAGTCTGTTTTAGTCTAATGAGAATTTCATCTTTTACTTCCATGCATTCACAAAAGAGTTAAATAAATCAAGCACTGTGTTTCCTGCTACACCCCCCTCACCCCGTCTTACCGTGCCTTCAGGGTCCACCAGCAGTAGGTGTTTGGCAATTCCATTGTGCATGCCTGTCAGTACGTAGGACCCTGGGTTGGTAGTGCTCTTACGGACGAGAAAGTCCCCGTCGTTTTTCAGAAGTTTCTCAGCATCACGGCGGCTCATTTTGCCGTGATACCACATTTGGCCCTCCAGCTCCTCCTGAGCCCAGAAGGCCAGAGAGCGCACAAGCAGAGGGCTCGAGTTGTCAACGGATGCTGCCTTGTGAAGACTGGATACCTGGGACTGGGCCTGTCCCTGAGACAGCGGCTGGGACTGGGACTGAATGGCATCTTCGAAGGGCTCTGGCACAGTGAGGACAGTGCCAAAAAGGTCAGTTAAGAAAGGAAAAGTAGATACAAAAATTTAAAGCAGCATAACTGTAGTAAAAAAGTAATATAAATGTGTTTCTGAAATACATTTCATAGCACAGAGCAAACCTTTGTTTCACTCTCTGCTGTGTCTCACTGACATTTCTCATGCATAATTTCCCTTTTGACTTTGACAAACCAAATGTGGATTTTGTCAATAGCTGCAATATATTAGCTTCATTTTTCTAATTTCAGTGTTCAACAGAGGGGATCCTCAAAGTAGAAGCACATACTGTATTCATTCCCCAAATACACTCCATCCTCAGTGATGTGATAAAATATTTGTCCCCCTCTTGAGTCTTTTGCATATTTGTCACACATTCATGTTTCAGATCATGAAGCAAATGTTAACATTAGATAAAGATAACACACGTAAATACAAACTACAGTTTTTAAACAATGATTTCATTTATTAAGGGGATAAAACTAATCTAAGTCTACTGGCCCTATTTGAAGAAATAATTTAATAACTCTTAAATTATGAAGTAACTACAATTTCACTAGCCATCTTCAGGGCCTGATTATTGAGAATTCGCTTAAATAGAACCTGCCTGACAAAGTGTAAGTAGCACAACAATCTCAAAAAGCACCATATCGTGCTATGATGTTAAGAACCAGCTCAGAAACAAATTCCTTGGCATCTATCAGTCTTGAAAGGGCTAGAAAGCTATTTCTAAGGCTTTGGTAGTCCAGCAATCCACGGTGAGAGCCGGTAGCAAAGAAAATCAGAAGGAAAAAGTTCAAGCCATTAGTTAATTGAAGCTAACCTTTAAGTACAGTGGAGATATACAGTAGGACAAGGATCTGAAGCACACCAGCAAGCCCACCTCTGAATGGCTCAAAAAATGTTATAAAGGTTTTGGAGTGAAAAATCCAGACATAAATTTGATTGAGCTTCTGGGCAAAACCGTAAACAGGGTACTCATACAGTGTGACTGAATGAAAATAATTCTGCAAAGAGGCCAAAATTCCTCCACAGTGACGTGAAGTCTCGTTGCCAAGAGTGGCACAACCAGTTATTAGGTTTAGGGGGCAATCAGCTTTTCCACACAGGCCCAGGTAGGTTTGGATACCATTTTATCCACTTAATAAATGAAATCCTCACTTTGAAACGGCATTTTTGCATTTACTCTGGTTATCTTTGCCTAATGTTTAATTTGTTTGAGGATCTGAAACATTTAAATGTGACAAATATAAATACAATATCCCCTGAATGTGCCTGTACTGTTTCTCATAGCATGTAAATCGATTTGATGATATGCTGATGACACCGTTTTGTATCTGATGGCTTGAAAGGGTCACAGAGAGAGGGCAGCTGGACTGTCCCCTACCTACAAAGGTATCAACCTATAACCTAACCAATCAGAGTGAGTCAGTCATTTGTTTGGATGGCATGAAGCAGCTCAGAAACTGTACAAATAATATTTAGGAAATAGAATAGTAACAATGTATCTATTTTTTCAGCTTAACTTCTGCTGCCCTCTTGGCCAGGTCTCTATTGGAAAAGAGATTTTATTCTCAATGAGACTTTTACCTGGATAAAAAAAGATAACGATTAACAGGAACTCACTAAAATTTGATTTTGCTGTTATAGAACTACAGTAGGTAGGCATTGAAGCCTGAATTTAAACATTTCCAAAAGAAACATTCACTTTTAAATTGCATAGCTCATGTTCTACATGTAATTTATGTCATGGTTTCTTCATGTGTATGCCCTTGATCTTCAATGTATATTAATAGGAAAGCTGAAGTTAGAAGGAGGAAGGGGACAACCACACACTGCCATTATCACAGTCATCCTTTTGTCTTCATACTGACATGATGTTATTATGACGCCAAGCTTAAGTCACTGAGAAACAAAATCTGGGAAACCTCTATAATTACGAACTCTGATTTTAGTCATCTTACAGTATTATTCTGAAGGAAGCCTACAGATACTGTTCAGCTTCTTTCTACTGCTTTATCATACAAGCTTTAAACTATGTTTTCTTTAAAGTCATGAAAGATACAGAGTGAAAATAAATAACAATGTACTGGCAAATGGTTAACTGTGTATACCATAAAAATAAATCAGACAGTACTTCCAAATCCAATATCCAAACCAGGTGGTAAGACGAATTGACTTTTTAATACAAGGTAACCAAGTCTTACTCATATCAAACAGGTCCTTCTGTGGGCTCTCTTTGGCTGCAGCTGCCATGCCCTTTGTCACATTTTCAGCCTCTGTCTGGAGAGCTGCGAGCACCTGGGCATCGATCTGCTGGGTGTTCACATAGGTGGGCATTTCTTCTGTATTTGGTGCTTGACCTTTAGTCTCTGGGAGTCCACTTATATCAAATGATCCTAGAGAATTGAAAAAACAATCATTCATATCTTTGAAGACATAAAATGCTGCAGAACTGAATATCTTGCATAGTGGGCTGCATGGCTGTACTTACCCTGTTGCATGAAGAAAGCCTTTCTTTCATCTCCCCAGTTTTGCCGCCCTTGGTAATATGTCTGATCGACAGATCCTGGACCCATCTAATGACATACAGAAAAACACTGGATATTTAAGATGATTTTGAAATAAATGATGATGAGTTGATAAGATTTAAGACTCATTTAAGTATTGTTTACTTTTTACATACTCACTGGACACTGTATTAGCCACACCTGTTTGATCACTTGCTGACGCAAATGTCTAATCAGCCAATCATATGGCAGCAACTCAAAACATTTAGGCATGCAAACATGGTCCAGAAGACCTCCTGAAGTTCCAACTGAGCATCAGAATGGAAAGAAAGGTGATTTAAGTGACTCAGAACATGGCACAGTAGTTGGTGTCAAACAGGTTAGCGTGAATATTTTAGAATCTGCTGATCTACTGGGATTTTCCCACAAAAACATGTCTAGTGTTTACAGAGAATAGTACAAAAAAGAGGAAATATCCAGTGAGCAGCAGTTACTCAAGATAAAATTCCTTGTTGATGTCAGAAGTCAGTCTGACATCTGGGCAGACTGCCTCGAGCTTATATAAAGGCAACAACAGGCAGAAGAGCATCTAGGAGCAGAAGACCACACTGGGAGACACTCCTGTGAACTAGAAACAGGAAGTCGAGGCTACAGTGGTGGTGTCATGATATTGGGGGTATTTTTTTGCCAGACTTTGGGCCATTAACACCATTAAAACCTACTCACTCTGCTTGAGTGTTATTGCTGACCACACTCATATGTTATACCCACAGTGTGCCCTGATGCTCCATATCACAAAGCTCAGATCATCACAACTTAGTTTCTTGAATATGTCATTAAGTTTATTGTATTCAAATAAAGGCAAAAATGGGTTCAACCAAGTACTAATAAGGTGTAACTAATGAAGTGACCAGTGAGTGTATATTTGTGATTTCAGCAGGATCTCATTGAACAAGTTTCCATTTAATCTTGAAAAATGTCTAAATGGCACCTAGCATTTTAGGCTAAAATAAAAAAAACATTTGGTTTTAAACTGAAAGATTACTGAACATGTAGACATTTATTTAACCATCAGTTCAACAACTGCTATGTGTAGACAAAATCACCCACTCACTGCAAGTGGGTCCAACAAGACTGAGTGTCCTGAGAACGCCCATTAGAACTGCCAGAGTGCTTCCAAACTATTGGAGACTATATGACGCCTCATATTTCAGAGGTATTATCATTAGGTACACTGACCATCGAGAATACTGGAAACATGCTTAGAAAGCATGTCTTTGTGAAGTCTTTGTACATGGAATGAACATTGTGCCGTACTCACAGAAACTGTCAAATAGCATAAATAAAAACAACAACAAAATAATACGGTTTATTATTAATAATTATCTAATTTATAGTGAGGATATAGTTTAAAATCGCCAATGTGACAATCTGATTTGATTTGATAAGTGATAATGACTTTGTATCATTTGAAAACATTACTTATATCCTTCTGACTTCTTCCCCACAACGGTCCATATAACAGGATAACACATGAAAAATAGCCAATCAATTATTATACGTTTGTTTACAAAAGGAACACAGAGTTAAACTAAGCTGTACCTGGCAACCATCTGCATTTTGATTGGCCAGCCTGGTGTCAATGAAGCCTCCAGGGGGTGGCATCTTCCCAGGGATGTTATTATAGTAAGGGTGCTCTGACTCCTCCTCTTCCTCTGTCCAAGGTAACTCCTCCATGTTTAATACCCTGAATAAACACTTCAATCATGAAACTTAACACTGTATTGCATTGCTATGTTGTATTTGATAAAATTATCACCATCTATATTTGGTTGTGTTAGTGAATAGGTACTTTGTGATGCACTATTTTTATCTCACCTGTCATGTGTGGAGGACAGCTTGCTTGAGGGACACTGCAGGTACTGCTGGAAGCGAAGGTCAAAGGCCTGGCCGATGGTACTGATGACATCCTGGGCTAGTCCATCAGAGCACTCCAAGATGTGGCACGCTGACAAGAGACACAGCAATACAATTTCATAAGCATGACTCTGTAAGTGTAGTGTTTAATCAATGAATGCTCACCTCTTCTGTTAACTGGGTCCTTTGCTACATAGGCAACATAATCTGTTGTATCCTGTAATGAAAGATACACCTTGTAAGATATCACTGATATAATTAAAAATAATTATAAAATAAAACAAAAAGAATTATAAAAATTTGAAAGATATAATATAGAATTTTATAATACGTTCCATTATAAATAAAGTATCTATTTGATTGGCAGTGTAAAGCATGTCAGTACTTAAAACAGCACTTAAAATTGTATTAAGATCATTTTTAAACATGTTTAGCAAACTTTGTGTTTTTTAAAAGTCAAAGTCAGGTGAAGTGCTTTTTGAAATACATGTCATTCTATTCAATTCTATTATTTGAGTACTTACAGGGTCTCCACCTGATGCAAAGGAGATAGACTGCATGTGATGGTTGGCTATAATCTGTCAAGAAGAAAATACAGTGCATATGCATTATCACATGGTAATGCATACATACAAGCATACATGAAGTCACTATGTTCTTATGCGTACTGATGAAATGATAAAATTTGAATTTCCTCATCTGCTCTTTTATAAAAAAAATAGTTAAAGGCCATCCTTCATTCCCTTAAAACTTCTTGGCAATAAAACTAAAAGATGCTTCTTAAAGAAGTATCTTTCCCTTACTAGGGAAAGATACTTCTTGTTAGGCGAATGTTAGGCCTAACATTCACTTGTTAGGCGAATGTGCAAACCACTTTACTATGGAGCCATTCAAGTCAAAATGCAAAATACAATGCAAAATAAAAATAAAATGCAGTTATTCTGAGGTTTCAAGCATGATTCACAACTGTCAGTGTTGTTATTGTTTTTTTGGTCTTTGCACCAGCTGTTTCCATGTTCATTAAGGCGCCGGTAACTTTAGCCCACTTTCCATTGTGTTCAGCCAGTGGTGAAACAGCTGTCTGTTCAGCTACCGGAGAGAAATTGAGTTTCATGGCATTGCAGTCTGAATGATGACATGTATGAAATGTATTATTGTACAGGTATTTCCTTGGACGTATTCTGGGAACTGCTATTTTAGACTCAATGCTGTGTTCTTGCCTGCAGATTTTTGTTTTTCCTAAATCTTTGGATATTCATTTAAATAGATCAGGCTGAACAGATTTATGCTGCAGCTAATTAACTGCAGTGTTGCCTAACGATAGCTTCCTATTCCATATCTAACTCTCATAGTTTGATGTTTTTTGTTGGGTTTCTAAAGCTCATGCTTTATTAAAGCTTTATTAAAACTTGGTTTATAGTTGCTTAGATAGGCTGTCCAACAGCCTACAAACATCTGCTGTTGCTAATTTGCTAGCTAGTAGGTCTGGATTGTAAAAAACATCTTTCCCCTACATGTCCATTCATCCCCGTGAAACAACAATACAGGCAAAGGAATAGGCAGCATTTAGATTACTGAAGGACGAGCTTGCATGTTTCAACATACATTGCAGTGACAATGACAGTGGATTTCCTTTTCATCGTACATCAGCTTTGCTAGCATTTGTTTGTTCCTTCAATACTGTTTTCTTTCTCCTAAATATTGATTTTAGGTGTACTCAGTGACCACACAACAATTCAAGGGGAACTCCAACATGCTATTGCTTTACATGGGCTAGACTTTTAGTTTGTCTTTAGTGCAGTTTGTCTGTGTTTGTCTATACTTCTATTTCCTTTTGTACCAAGGTGCATTAGGATCTTGCTTTTTCCTATCAGAAACTACCAACAATCATATCAAAGATTAAAGGGATGCTCTAGCATTTAAGGGAAACTGCAACATGCTTTGTAGCTATGTTATCTGTTAGGTGGATCAATCACTCCCCTCAAAGTTGGGATAAGTATAACTAGGTACATGCCCAGGGGTTATATTGCCTTGACTTTTATTGGTCTCTGGTTGTCACACGTTGTTGATGTTCTTGTCTTAAGCAGCAGGCTCAATATTAGGAGTAGCATCCTGTAATTCTACTACATGTTCTGTAATTGTTATCAAAGGTCCTGGCTGACCTGTTTGCAGTCAGGGGTCATCAGGTTGAGGCTACTTGTGGAGATGTTTAGGTTGATGGACATGCCGGCAAACTGCAGATTGCTTTTCCCCAAAATACTGGACAGAGCTTTGGATGGTGGCTGTAAGGATCAGACACAGTAAGACACAAATAAAGCCAAACTGATTTAGCTTAGAACAGAGACTTAAAAGCTAACAAAATCAGAAGACCAGCACCTCTGAAGCTCACCAACAAATATGTAGGCTCTGGAATTATTTGCATCGGGGTACTTTCTGAAACCTCTACTAGTTTCCTTTGGGCAGTTTCCACTGTTTATGCAAAGGTAAGCTAACCAGCTCCTGGCTTTATTCTCTTAAACATAAAACAGTTCCTTTACACAGCTCATTGATGCATAACTGAAATGCAACTGCATAAAATCTGTGGCAACATTATTGTTCAATACACTTCTCACAAACATCTTCTCCTGCACGGAAATCCAGGCAGATGTTTTGCCAGTAAGAAAGACAAAAACAGGACTGTAAAGTGTTGGACATTAAAGATGTCTAGAAAAAATAGTCAAAACCCATTCAAAATTCTCAGCGTGAAGCTGACGTCACAAGCGTGTGTTTGTCACACAGCCAAACCAGCAGCACCTTATACCATCGATTGTAAGAGGAAGAAAAACTAGCCTGCTTGGGTTTTGTGTTATGTACCCTTCCCTGACATTTGAACAAGCTCTAGAGAGGAGAGCAATGCTTCATTTCACACCCCACATTAAGACACAGATCCTCACAGGCTGTGGACGCACACACAGAATAGAGACGCTCACATACATGTGCTCGCACACACACACACTAGCTTGGCGTCCTGATCACAGATATTGTGCGCTACATGAGTCACTAAGCGCTGTGTGCGGTGTGCAGTGCATCGTGGGCTGGAGCTACACCCACGCACACAGTCCCATACCTCTTCATCTCTCCCTCTTCTCTCCTCAGCTTCTCTCTTTTCTAATCTCCCCCTCTCTCCCTCTCTGTTTTCCCTCTCATATAAACCAAGGAAGTAAAGGAAACATAGAGATGGGATGCTATATGTAGAATGTGCATTGCTAAATTAATATGTAATGCCATTTCCTATTTTTCCATCTACTGTATATCTTACTAACATTCAGGACTCATGGTGTGGGCATTACTTTTCCTGTGATCATGCCATTCTTTTATCCTTCTTCCCTCCCTCCCATTCTGTCCATCCATGCAAGCTACCTTTCTCTTGCGCAGAGCTCCTTTGGTCCCTGGAACAGCCTCACACACCAGGCTGATGGCTTCCCTAGAAGGAGGGCAAGAGGAAGATAAACCCAAACTTGTAATTTTGTGTTGAGTTGGATTGTATGTACAGTAACTAATCATGCCAATCATACACGAAAAATGTATTCGGTAACTTCGTACTAAACATCTTCACACAAACTTGCCCACAGTGATGATGTTAGTGAAGTAATGTTCAGCAAGTTCAGCATGCTGATAAATGATTATTGGCACGCAACACAAGGACCAGCGGAGGCTGATGGAAACTTTGGTTTGTATTCAAATCTACAAAACAGTTTTTCTAGTTTTTAAACATCTACCTTGTGGCAGTGCACTGAAAATTTGAACCTCCCAGTAGCAGTAGGTGACACATCAACATGTGTCAGAATGTGCCCATAAAGTTTAATGGCAGCTCTTTCAATTCTTTCAACCTACGCCGTCATCAGAAAAGCTGTGCAACCAGCTTGGTTTATGATTGGGACGGGCATCCCATGATGCTTATGGCCAAGGCACAGATGGCTTGCCTGCATGGCATGCTCATTGTTTGATTTTCACAGGGACCTTTGCTGCAGGTCATATGCTTCTGTTTCCATTAGTTCCTTTCTATCTCTGTGCAAACTGTTTTGAAAGGCAAATGGTCAATAATGAAAACTGTCAGCTATGTAATTCTCAAAAAAATAATATAAACATGACGTTCACATGTTTCAGTTGCCCTAACTTTCATAATGCCCCAAGAATACAAAGTCCCAAAGTCCCTTTCATGTAGTAGCATCAACATTTTAATTAGCCCAGTACTTTGGTCTATGCTGAAGTGTTTTAAAATGGAAACATAACCTGACGGCCTCAACTGTGTGTTGTGCTTAGTTTTAATTTGTTAGCATGCTAACATGCTAAGTCAAAATGATAAGCATAATAAATATAAGGCGAACAGAACTGCATGCATGTGAGCTGTGTTTTTGATTTGGAAGTGACTGATACTGATACTCTTCTACAGATAATTGCATGTTAATTTCTTACATGAACCAAAATGACATTGGCTCTTAGAGATTCAAGAAACAAACAAACAAAAAAACAGCATTGCAGTGTTTTATTTTGCACAACAGGATATATTACAAATACTCTTGAAAGCTATGCATTAAAAGGAGATCTGAACATGTCTCAATGTGTATGTCTTTTTTATATCATACCTCTCCATATTAGAGAGAAATATAAGCACACGAACACACAGTGCCAGAGAGAAACAGAGAAAGCCTGCTACGGTGTGCAAGCTAATGTTACCAACTTCAGGAAGTCAAGCAGAAAAGTAGACATGACACGAACCGATTCGCTGCCGCCCTTTGCCTCACTGCACATTGGTCAATGATTTCAGAGGCAGAAAATTCCATGCAAACAAAATGTGCATCCTAAATGCACTCTGAAGTAATATATACTCAAAGTGTTACATTTTTAAATGTACCGTTTTCTTCATGCACGTTTCATTGTGCTAGGGAACGGCAGAAGGTGAACATTTTGTTCAAAGATTCACAAAATCAATGCATCTATTAGTGAGAAGTCTAATGATATAATACATTTGGCCAGAAGCAAGTACTCAGCAATATTTTTCTAAATACTGACCACAAATGTTTGGATGTGTAATTTTTAAAAATTTTCAATATATGAAATATTTCTTTTAATAATTGCTAATCTCTTATTGTCCTATAGCTGTTATGTTATGTTATGTCTTAGATAGAAACCAAACTGGTGAAAACATCAAACTTTCAGTAATAATTTCTATCTAAATTAGTCACATTAGTCACTTGTGCTTGTATTCCTACCAACAGACTTAAGACAGAGCAGTATTATTAACCTCAGCATGTGAGCTTGCTTATTTATTTTCATTGATTGGATCATATAGTGTATTTTGCTACTCTTCTTATGTATTTGTAAATTGGTTCACCTTTCAGAAACCTTTCATTTAATATGATGGAGGGGGATGTTGCTACCTTACACTTCCACAATATTCATTATATGGTTATAGTATAATTCTCTTTTTTTTAAATTATAAATTGTTTTATTTAATCAATTATTATTAATATTATGTTTTATCATAAACAACGAAACGTTAATTCAGTAACAATGATGTAAAAATTAGGATTGTGAAATATAATTTTAGCTCAGGTGTCACATGAATACTGGGTGCTGAAACCACATCTTCAATACTATTTGACAATGAAACAGTACAAATACTGCTGATGTGGATAAAACCTGGCTTCAGCCGACTCTAAAAGACAACCTTCCCAGTATTTACTTAAAAGGTGACAAACATGTGGCATGGGACAAAGACCCAGCATACCAAAAGGTCAAATCACTGGAAGGCTTAGGAAAATCTGAAGAACGCAGAAGAGGGCATACATTTCCAACTTTTACATTTTCTGGTCAGTTATACAGCCTTCTTACTAAGAAAAACATAAAGCGAGACCTGCTATATATCACGAAAGTAAAAAAAGGAACTAATACAAAAATAAAGATATGGCATTTTATTGTTAATATTCTATTCTATCTTTTTTGTTGTTGTTTTGTTTTTACAGTCAATCCAAAGTCAATTTACAGGAGAAAGTTACTACAGTGGCATTTCTTTATTGCACTTATTTTTCGTAAGACATGTACTTAAATGTCTTCACCTAAAAGAAAGGGAAACAAGTGTTTTTTAAACATAGTTTTATTTAGATTTAACATGTTTGACGTCCCCATACCTTTTTGCCATTGATGTGTTTATTAGAAATAAAGCAATGGATTTAAACAGCTGTAAATGTAGAAGTTGTTCATTGCTGAACCATTATTATGTGTGTGTGGCTGTTTCAGTATTTCATCAAATTAAAAACTCTCATTATAAGCAAGACTCTATTAAATTTTAACTTGTCTTGTCCTTGAAGAGATAAAAATGTGTGAACATACCTTGTTATTTGTGACCTTGTAGTGAAATCCAGGGATCTCATCGACCTAAGGACTTCTATACAGCCCAGATACTGCAAAGCAAGAATGAAAAACCTGTGTGAAATAAACAATGACTACACATCATCATGTACAAAATAAATCTTTGTGTTACCTTTCAAGGCCTAAATAAAAAAATAACTGTAGTCTTTTAGAGCATATCACCACACACACAAGTTTTGACACTAGGGGCTCGTTCTAGAAAGGAAAGAAATGGACCCATTGTTTAACACGACACAGTTATTAAAACTTGTGACGCATGCATGACTCTCAAAAGCAGCGGGGGCATTTAAGTCAAGTTATCTTTAGCATTCGCTTATTAGCCACTCTGAAACAAAACAATATTAAGTTTGAGATGAAGAGATTATATTTGTCTGAAAAGGAAATATAAAATGTTGAAGTTCTCTAACTGTTTTTAAACACTCACTGGCCACAGATCAGCAGTTTCTGAAATACTCGAACCAATCCGTCTCACACTAACCACCATGCTACATTCAAAGTCACCTAAATCGCTTTTCTTTATGATTCTGATGCTCGGTTTGAACTTCAGCAGGTCTCTTGGACCATGTCTACATGCCTAAATCTCTGATTATATATAACAAAGAGTTAAGCAGGTGTACCCAATAAAGTGGCCAGTTAGTTTATATTTATATTTATTTATGTGGCATAATTAAAGATAATGAAGAAATCTGACCTTTTGAACAAAACAAATGAAAATAATTATTTTTCTATTTATCCAGACACATCAGTATTTCCACTCTATTTTTTTTTTTTTTAAAAAGAGCCAGTTCAAAAAAAGAACTTGTCTCCGTGTCTTTCTGTTGCCCTCTTACAAAAATATTATTTTGTCAACATGACATTCTCAAACTGCCTATGTTCTCTATTTTTATAAGGGTGTGTTTGAAGTGCATGCTTTAGCAGGGCCAAAAATACATCAAGCAGTTCTAAAATTAGCAGAACTCTATTCTGAGCTCAAGCAGGGATTATATTCCCTAATGTTGTATAAGAATGCACATAACCGAAACTGTAAAACTGAATTTCAGATTAATAATGAGGTTTCCTAGTGATCTAAAAAAAAAAAAAATACAAAAAAAAATTAATTTAAAAAATAAATTTTTAATAAATAATTA
>VURO01048761.1:80932-97082 GCA_015108175.1 Pelvicachromis taeniatus
TAATTAATTTAAAACATAAATATTTAAGCCATACTCTATATTGCGTTGTCTAAACCTGTTTCCGCTACAGTGTTTAAAAGTTTCTACTGCATGACAAAGTGTGAAAAATTCATTTCTTTTGTGCTCATGAACACAAATTGCTCCATCTTTTCATGACAGCATGCACAACTTTCAAACTTCTCTTTTAACAGGAAGTATATTTGGTGTCTGCAGGATGTATTTTCTTGAGACTCTTTGGAGGAATCATCCTGACAACCATGAACCTTGACAACCGTGACTACTGTATTTTAACATATACACTTTTACTAACCCTAACCAAATACTTTTAATTGCCTAACATTAATTGAATAGTTTCTAATGGTTAATATATAATTAATGATACAAATAAAATAATGCAAGTGTAAACGTCTGTCCCATGAGGAACTCAGCTATATTATTCACCCTACTCCTAAGTGTGGCCTCATTTCCCTCTTTCCCAAAAACAGGAATCGGTGGATAAAACGTTGCAACTTTCTCACATACTGCTTTGAGACTGTGTTGGTTCTGTACAGTCTAGACAGGATAATCTGGTCCAGGAAATAATGCTTGTGATCAACAAAAAGAAATAATTAATTGGTCGTAATTGAATTTAATAATCAAAAAATCATGTAAGAATTGTTGGCGGGGGGTTTAAGCAGTGAAACATTTATGGGACACAACTTTTGCAATGTGGCAATGCGGTCAGGAATAATATAATAATAACATAATATAATAAATATAAAGGATAGCAATACTGGATTTATGTTGATCAGTTGGCCAAACACACATTTGCCACATCAGTTTTCCAAACGATCGATTCGTCAGTGTTATTTGGTTCTGACATGCAAAGCAAGCAGGGCTGAGAAATGTAGAAAGCGATCGGTTAATTACAGCTTTACCGATCTGCATTAGCTTTATTCTTTATGTGAACGTAGTATACAGAAACAACGATTTTATAAAAATTATTGTGTTAGCATTTGTCACATATTGCCTACAGTGGTAGCCTCGTGGTAACCTCGACTACTTGGAAGAAAGGACCAGGTCATTAGTGACCTGGATGACTCAGAACCTACACAGACATTGGCATGCATGTAGCCTGACCTCTGACCTTCCTAAAAACACAATGAAACACTAGCAAAGACCCCTGTTAAATATGTTTGTGACAAAAACTGCTACCAGAAAACATTAATGTATATAATGTGCATTGCTTTTCCTCTTTTTTATTTTTTAGAAGCACAAGACTAGTACGAGTTAAAAGTGAGAGTGTAAACAGCATCACTGTCAGTCAATGCCGCTTGGGAGTAACGGTGCGTGATGTGCGAGGAGTGACCACATGACGCTAATTAAAAGTGCTGTGAGCAGAACACCAACGTTGAACTCAATACACACGGGACTGAAACCACAGGGAAAGCCGGGGGTGGAGGGTGGAGGGTGAGCACAGGACGGACCCATTTCCCCTCTCACAGTATGGCTGTTTTCAGCAGCATTGACTGGACAAATAAGTGCTCTCTGCCTTAATGCAGTTAATGGAATGTCACGCTGGTCACAGATACTGTAGGCTTTGTTTGGGCTAGCTGTAGTAGGTGTCATATGACGGCAATCGTAACTTGATTTGGAATATAACACATTTCCCCTGGCAGCGATGCCCTCAATTTTCATTATCTCTCCAAAAAGCTGCATTTCTGTTTGCAGTGCAGTATAAGACAAGGCAGAAAAAAATATATATTCCTTTACTTCATCCAGTAAAAATGTCCTCTCCCCCCCTTCACACCTCAAAGAACCAGGACTCTGCATCATCACTCCTTATGCTAGTGACTCATTGCCAGCATGATGACATTCGCAGCTCCTGTAGTTGTGCACCAACTTGCTCACCTTTAAATGATGTACAATGGTTGGACAACAGTAACAGCAGCCAGTGGTGTGATAAGACAAGGGTGCTCCGAATATCTTTTCCCATTCAACCCAGTCACTGTTGGCAAGCTAAAGCAGCCACAGAGGTGCACAATGTACAGAAATAACTCATCACCATGGTTACAAAAGCATAACGTTGCCTCTCCGTATACACGAGACTGGCCAAAATATCGGCGAAATGTAAATGTTTACACAATGTTCACATTGATAATTACTGTTTTTGTTTTGCTGTCATGAGCTTTTCCTCTACTTTTCACCTTAATGGTGACCTTCTCCTTTTTTTTCTGAATTATTCAATGCCAGTTTTCCGGTTGCTGCTATTTCACCCAGCCTACATACACCCACTCAAGGGCACGTTGTGAGAAGCTACATTATTTCCACCCCACCCACCCCTACTTGCAGGTAGCTAAAACTCGGCTCATTCAAAGAAAAGAGAGAATGGGAAAATGACTGGGATGAACAAAGACCAAAATGAGACGGTGGGGGGGAAAGAGTGAGTCCACCAACCTTTACAATGTATGTGACTCCTGGACCAGAGATCTTCTCGTTTGAGTGTAGCCACCCTTTGGAGGGTTTGCTCACCAGTCCACCGCCTCCACCTGGATTCCAGTCCTCTCCGCTGGGCTGGTGCTCATCCAGCCTGCTCTTCTTGCTCATGCTGACAGATGGCTCCAGCTGTGAACAGGGGGTTGAATGGGAGGCCGAACTGCACAGAGAGACACCCACACCAGAGGCTGCCGCTGCTGCTGTAGCTGCGCTGGGACTCAGGCCACTGGAGCTGCCTGAACCTGATCCCCCACCCCCCTGCAGCTTTGACACAGCCAGGTCCTTAACGGCCGAGGGCAGACCCTTTATGCCGAGCAAGCTGCCAGAGTTGCTGAATTTCAGGCTGGACACCTTGTTGATGAGGGTACACAGGGTGGTGCCTCCATCTTCCAGGTGGTCAGAGCCGTGGCCGGTGGGGTTGCTGGAAGGAGCGATGGCGGAGGAGGGCTGAACCTCAGTCGGGGGTGTGTAAGATGTCTCGGCTGCAGACTGGGGGCTGGCCGAGACCTTGGGGTTCATGGACAGGCCGTGAAGTAGCTCATCGACGGATGTCACTGACTCATTTCTGAAGCGGTTGTATTTGGTACGGT
This sequence comes from Pelvicachromis taeniatus, assembly GCA_015108175.1. Lineage (NCBI taxonomy): Eukaryota > Metazoa > Chordata > Actinopteri > Cichliformes > Cichlidae > Pelvicachromis > Pelvicachromis taeniatus. Next base: position 83,998 of record VURO01048761.1, read on the forward strand.
GAAGCATACCCTTCTCTCTCTTTGCTCTCTCCCCTCTCTCCACCAACCAACGCGCACAGCCTGCCTCGTTCACAAGCGTGCTGGCAGACGTGGCTGAGCGGTGCTGATTACCCTCTCCTGTAACATAGCAGCAACGGTAGGCAGCAAACGCCTTTTTAGCAATCACAGGCCACCTGACTGTAATTTTCTCTATTGAGGTTACAGTGGTGGTTGTGTTGAGCTGCTGCTGTTGTCGCCAAAGTCCAATCTGCTCTCTGTAAAATCCAGAGCTGCAATCCAATCCGTCAGAGAAAAAATATACAGACACAATCCATGGAAACAACACTGAAGCAGAGGGAGGGGGGGGAGGGGAGGGGGGGGGGAGGATGGAAAGGAGAAAGGTCTCTAAAAGGCTTCCAGTGTTGTGGTGCAGCTTTTAGTTTCCAGCGGTGACGCTGCTGCTGATTTCTGGCTCAAAATCCAAAAAGTTAAGAACAGAAAAAGATCTGTGTTGTTGATGATCACGGACACTGCAAGGGAAGAGCAAATACTCTCTACTGACTGCTGCCTGCCTGCCTGCCTGCCGGCTCAGAGCTAAAGCATGACTCACTGATCTGAGAAAACCTTCTCAACAAAAGGCTTGCTGAACACTGCAAATCACTTCCTGTTGGAGGGAGAGGAAAAAAAAACACCTCCCACTTACAGCACACTAGAACCAATCAATTTTTATATTCCCCAGTCTCATATTCATTCTCCATAATTCTTTTCTCCTTATTTGTTTTTCTGTGAAAAGGAAATGAGGAATGAGAGGCAGCTTGATTGTCTTAGTAACTTCGTAAAATAATCATTCATGTTTTGCTGGAATTTGCGCCTTGAACAGTGCCATAAAACTGAAGACCTAATAAAAGTTTGATAAAAGGATGACACACCATAAACTAATCACTTAGATGGCAGTAAATAAAGTGAAATATGTAATGAAAACATCCTTTTAATTCACAGCTGAATCGAAGCATCTGCCAAAATCGTATGGCACAAACATAAAATAAACAAATCGTTCTATATCTATTTAAAAAAAAAAAAAAGATTCACCTTAAAATGATGCAAAAGAAATCTTCATAAATCATCCAGAGAAGCAATATTGCAAAATTTTAGTATGATTGGAAATATGTGGAACATTAATATATTGCCCATGTTCAAGTATAATTGCATATTGTGAGCAGACATCAGTCCTGGACCACAAAATCTACCACCAGTTATTCCCACAGCTATTTATATTGGAGCATTAATTATATATAAAAAGACTAAAGCAATTTTACTATTTTAAACCACAAAATATTGATAATCTGCAATAGGTTAAAAAAAAAAAACAAATGAAAAAAGCAGTTCAACAATGAAGCACAAACAGATTCACAGCCAGTCTAAAATACCCAGCAACTGGTCCAGGCTGAACAGCATGAATGATACGACTCAAACAAACACATTCTGAACGTCATGTTTCTCAGGCAGATAAGTCAATGAAATAGCCAGATGGATAAAAGGAGAAAAAAAAAAAGATAGAGTCTCCTTAAAACCAACAGCAATGCAGCATCTTTGTCTCCTGGCAGCAGAAAGCACACATTCATATAAAATGTCCTCAAGAGCATCTAGCAACGGCGAAAGACTGACACTCATTCATAAGCAGCTTCCGCTCTCACTGTGCTGCAGATTTCGCACTGCAGTCCCTCCCAATATCTCCCTTTCCTGCCTGGCAAAAGGGGAAAAAAAAGACAGCACGTCTGCCTTCTCGCCTCAGAAACAAAGGCAAACACAGAAGCAAGGGGGGAAAAAAGGCAAGCCCTCGCAAAGCAAAAGTGACGGCAAAAAGACAAAGCAGAAACAGAGCAGTGGACAAGAAAAAAAAGCATGCAGTTTTTAGTCTTTTATGTGAATGAAATAGCAGGCTGGCATACCAGTGTTTCTGTGAATGGAAGCGAGGCCTTTCTGCCTCTGCAAGGCAATCCCTAGGGATGGCATGGTCTTATCCAATGAGGAGACAGCTGGATGACTCATTCAGAGGAGGCTAGCAGAATAGTGGAAGAGACCATTACAGACACAGGTGTACGTTCTGTTTTCTCTTAACTGTCCCTTAAAAAAGGCTACGTGCATAATCAAACATTAGATTTTTGCATAATTAAATAAGACTGTGTTCTGTTAACAGAGTGGGAAATATGAAAAAAGTACAGGACATGAAACAGGAGGAGTAATGCCACCCCCGTAATTTGGATTGTCACCATTATCACCTTTTTTCCCTCTCTACATTCATGTGGACAGTTGCCACCTACACATTTAATTACTGTATTTTTCGCCGTATAAGACGCTCCGGGAATATAAGACGCACCCAATTTTAAAGGAGGAAAATCTAGAAAAAAAAGATTCGGAACCAAATACTGTAAAACACTTTCTCACACATGTTGTGGCTTCTATACTTATAAAAGAATCACCTCGGACTTGTGTAGTTTCTTAATTTCAGTGCCTCAGAATCAGTATATACATGTCGCTCTCAACTGCTAACTGGCACTCACACATACAACCGGCGTTTCCGTGTACTTCCGGTGACTTCAAAATAAGGGTCCGAACATTACAACACACGCCATACACGCTGCCTGTGATCTATCCAGAAGCAACAGTATGCTGTAGAGAGGGCGGTGTGTCTTCTCCCCGTGATTCGGGGGCGGAGCATTGGCAGATCAATTCTTCTGCCCATCAATCATGGGCATCCAATCAAGTAGGAGCGGGGCGGAGCAGAGCACGGACAGCACACATGCCGTTTCTCAATTCTAAGGCTTGATGCGTACTTTGAATTGGGACAGTACTTGGTCTCCAACTGATGACGTATAACGAGTCCGCAAGAACGCAAGTACACACAAGTACGCATATTGAGAAATGGCCACAGTAAACATTGGCTGGAGGAGCAGGAGGGGCAGACGTGCGGACATTTCAGGGCAGCATAGATTGATACAGTGCCCGGGAAATATGCACAGAAGTGGCGAAATTGTGCCCACACTGACCAGCAAGAAGTGAGACTGAGACATGAGGAGGCACAGCCCGCAGTACACACAGCATAAAGAGAGGACTGCGAGCAAGCACCACACAAAGTTAGGAGCAGTTTTAATGCAGGCAAAATGTGTCCTCGAATCTCGTATCCAGGTCATTTAGTGATGGTTCAGACCTTAACATACACCAATCACGGGAGGAGAAGGAGACCCTGAGCCTTGTGAGAAGTGTGCTGCCTTTCATTCCAAGCACACATGAAAAGCGCCTATTATTTCCATGTCACTGTGCAGCAGCACCTCGCACACAGCTGAACACACTGTGTAACCAAACTCATGTGTTTCAACGTGATATTTTATCATCAAAATAAAATCTTTAAGCATTGTATTTTATATTTATCATCATATTGTATCCCATCACTGGTGTATCTGGCAATTCCTAAAGGTTATCCTGTATTCTGAACCATCTCTCTACAACTCTACAAACTATTTAGCCATATTTTTTTTTAAATGCATCGAGACATTCTCTGGTAATTATAGTATAATTATAATAAAGTCAGATTCGATGCAGTAATGCTAACCAGGTAAGAGCAAGCTGGAGTGTTTCTCTGGACTAAAAATCTTGTACGTACATCTACTGTGATGGTTTCTTTGTCTACAAATTGTTCCTAAAGCATCAGGAGTTGAGCAGCTAAACTTGACTGAAGGACTGAAGGTCCTTACCAAGATCAGTTATAATGTCATCATCTTACTGAGCAACTGCCTAGCTAAAATATCATGTTTTTAGCATTCTTCACTTATAATACCTTGTAAAGGTTTTATATCATGTTTATTTTCTGACAAAAGCTCAATTATGAATGATATAATGTGACACCATCTAACTGCCTAGTCACCAGCTAAAAACCGGCTCAAATGACCAGTTTTTGGACTTTATGCACTTACAACACTTTATGAAGATGTCCTGTTGCTTTAATTTCACAACAATAATGTCTTACTCTTATCCACAAATATTATCCGATGAGGTCATCATGCTGCCAGGCTACCACCAATCAATGAGCTTAAATGACCTGTTTTCAATGTATAAACAACATCCACCTCCCCTATTTCTTTACATTTTCTAAATGTGATTACGTATTGCGGTTTGCTAACATAAACAGGCCAGTCAATGTGCATGTATTAGTTATTGTAAAGCAAAGTTTTAAAATCTAAGGCATAAATAAATAAAACTTGCGTTCACAAGTTAACATAAAACTGTATCCATGTGTCCCCTGGCAACCAGTAAAAGGCACAAAGAACAAATCAGAATGTTTTTCTGATCTGTACGTTTTGAGTGGGTGCCGTCTGACACAGAGCCTTTAATAGCTCCAGTAGCACTAAAGGGCATTATTGATTTATTCTTCATGCTAGCATACATGTATCAATACAAACCCACAGCTCATGTACAGTTAAAAGTCATTTCTGTTGCCCATGTACTGTCATTCTTCTTACCTTGGCGGCACTGATTTGCTCTTTCCTGAACCGCTCCAGCGGCAAAATTAACACATCGTTGGCATTCTCGATCTAGGGGGCAGATACACACACACACACACACAAAAATCATCCATGTTACATCATTTTAATATTTGTATAATTTGTACAAGCAGTTTCTATGACAGCTGCCAATCATTTTCTGGAGAGGACTAGTGTTTCCATGGTTATAAAAGACCAAACGTTCACTCTCATTAAGAATAACCTATAACAATATAGACAACACAGCTAGTTAGGTCACTCACCATTCGCGTCCTTTCATCTTCCAGGTTCTGTAAAACTGCAGCAAACTCCTGAAGTGACTTGGCTAGGGACAGTCATGTATGTAGATGGGGTGAACGAGAAAGAGACAAAAGAGAGTGAAAATAGATAAAGAGGCAGAAAGACATAGCACTGCTATTTTTAATGCTGATGATGAACGAGACACACAAAAAAAATGCAGCGGAAAAGCATCAAAGAGAATACAGCTATTTAGAAGTAATGAAGTCAAAGGTGCTTTGTTTCTGTTTCGGTACCACTTATTTAGAGGTTTTGAAACGTTTCTAAACTAATGACATAGCAGAGTAATTAAGTGGAAATGAAACCGCAACTTAAAGGGTTTGTTTCTATGGTGCTTTCACAGTCAGCATGGATCGGTGCACGGTTCCCCCATTCACTGGCAAGAGCCACAGCTACATTGTTTAGGTCAGAGTTTCCACTTCAGTTGCCTGTGACCCTGTCCAACACTTCACACGCACGAGCACACAGACTTGTTCTTCAGGCACACTGAGTACACCTCAAGTAATTGAAGTGTGCACACTGAACATGTGTTCCTTATGCAAATGCATGCAGAAATCACATGTGCATTGTGATAATCCATTCCAAAGTTATCCATTTTATCCTCATTAACATCAAACTCCATGTTTCTAGAAGTTATAGGTTTTGTATTCAGCTATTAAAAAGGAGGTGCAGGCCTTCAACGTACAGGGTTTAGTAGAATCTATTGGCAGAAATGTAATATAATTGTAGTTGTGTTTCCATTAGTGTAAATTTGAATTTTTAGTCTAGAAGACAATTTTTCATTGCCTCAATAATGACCTATTTATCTGCAGAGGGTGCAGGTACAAGTCAAAAATTCCATCCATCTGTCGATCCATCTTCTGACACTTATACAGAAGGCAGTAGTCCAAGTAGAGATGACTAGATCACAGCCTTCCCTCCCCTGCCACCTACTTCAACTCTTCTAAGGGCACATCAAAGCATTCCCAAGCCAGCCGGGAAATGTAATCTCTCCAGTGTGTCCTGGGTCTGCTCTGAGGCCTCCGGCCACTGGGACAAAAGCACAGCACATTGGAGGCATCCCAATCAGATGCCCAAACCACCTCAACTGGCACCTTTTCTGTAGAGAAGTAGCAGCTCTACTCTAAACTCCTCCCAAATGGCTGGGCTTGTCACTCTATCTAGGAGAGCTCAGACACACTTCAGAGCCAGCTCTTTTCCGTCACTGTGATATACCTGTGATCTGACGCCCACAGCTCATGGGCAAAGGTGAAGGTAGGAATGTCGACCAACTGGTAAACAGACAGTTTTGCTTTCATGCTCATCTCGCTCTCGCTCTCTCTCCACAACAGGAAGGTACAACATCCAGGTTACTACAGACGCTGTCCCAATCTATCTGTCAATCCCCCACTCCCTTCTCCCCTCACTTGTGAACAAGACCCTAAAATTCCTACATTCCCACACTTAAAGCAGGAACTCATTCCCAACCCAGAGTGGCCATCTGACTCATTTCCAGATGAGAACCATGGTCTAAGACTTTGAGGTGCTAATTCTCATCCCTGCTGTTTCACATTTGGCTGCAAGTCTCCTGTCTATAAGCTGGAGGTCATCATTCAGTGAAGCCAACAGAACCACATCATCTGCAAAAAGCAGCGATGAGATCCAGGGACCACAGAATCTGACACCCTCCACCCCTGGGCCACAAATTCAGTCCATAAAAATTATGACCAAAATCCATGACAGATGAAAGCCCTGGTGGCGTACGATACCTGCCAGGAACATGTCCGTCTTATTGAGACAATGCAGACAAAATTCTGTCTACAAATAAATCCCGGTGTCTTAAAAATAGTACAAATTTGTAATACGGCTCATATTGTGCAATCAAAGCTTGATGATTAATCTAAACATTTCTAAACTTTGACACATTGACGTAAACCAGTACCTATTGTTTTTTTTCACACTGTTCTAAGAGGACTTAATAAAGCATCAGAGAGATGAAGATGGGTTTTGACATGACCATGAATAGCCTAACAACAACAGTGCAGCGATCCAGCTGAGCACCAAGCTGTTCAGGAAAGATAGCCAACGATAGTGAAACAACAGTAGGGTGGTAGGTCAGAATCAGGGCAGCAAAGAGCTGCAGACTGCACACACAGAGAGGGTGTGGTGACTGCACAGACTCTCACACAGCAGGCTGTTTAAGCAGAAACAGCCCATATGAGTTCATGGAACTCCTATTTCACACACCAATATCACAACATTTTGTGTAACAGTATGCTCCGTTTAATGACATTTTATTTTATGAAATAACTACAACATTTATGAAGACTAACTGCAGCTATCAAAAATAATGAAAGAATACCAAAAGGGCTGTAAAACCTGAGCCAACGTACAGTTTTTTTTCCTTCTTTTGAAGCGTGACTATTAGACTCTCCATCAGCCGCTCAAAATTATTTTAATTTTCGGACTATTTTAGGCCACAAGTCAGAGGCCACTTGTTTTCAGAATGTGCCAGTAGTTTTATTAATAACAGAATAAGCTTTGATATTTTTAGAAAATAGCATATTCAGGCCAGATACCTAACCTGAGACTCAGTTTCCTGAACAGCAGCACTGAAATGAAAATCAAGCTGACCTTGAAGTCAAAGCTGATTTGGCTATTCTATTTTAGTGACTAGACATGATACAACATCGTCTCATGTCTATTTAGAGGATTTCCTCTTCTGGTACACTGGGATGTATTGGATTTCACATCCGCACACTCACCTATGCATATCTCATCATCCGTCTCAGCATCTCCAATGCACTGGAATTTAAAGTCATTAAGAGAGTCAGCAAACTTCCTCTTCGCCGTCGACAAACCTGAGAGAACAGAAAGCAAAAAACAAGAACATTAAGGTGGGTTTTTATGTTCGTCCACCTCACTTTAAGTGAGCTTGTGATAATGTAATCACAAGCTGTACGGAAGGAATATAAATCTTAATCTAAACTCTAGCAAACTTGGTACTAAATAATGTGATACACGATTATGGACGAGAATACCCAGCTTGTCCTGATTATGCTTTTAATGCAGGTACTGAAAGTGAGAGTGAGTGGAAAGGCGGACAAAATGAGTGGGTCCCCTGTGGCGTCAGTGATGGAGGTTGACAGCTCATATATTTGTGTGTGTGCGCATGTGTGTCCGTGCTGAAAAGTGCAAGAAAAAAAAAGTTCCATTCGACTTAAGTCACATTAGCCAGGCGAGGAACTGAAAAGCCTTAGACAGTTGGATGCCTTTCAAATAATACATGCGGCGCTAAGAGCTCCTAGGAGACAGACACTCACAGCGAGCTTGGCTTCCCTTGCATTTAAACTCAAAGCAGGGTCACCTTCACTACAACATTTCCTGTTGCTTGACTGGCTTAGGTCAGCAACCTTCAAAGGATCACGATGAAATAGTGGAAGGATGAAGAGGAAGACGCACAAAAAAGAAACAGACTTTACATAACTTTGTTGTAAATCGCATGATGCGGAACAGCACCCTGCAACAAGCGCTTGCTTGCTGTTTTGACGCGGACCCTGAAGGAATAGATTAAAACAATTATCATTTTATGCTGAACAAAGTGTTCTTTTACGTTAACGTTCAAAAAAAAGAAAAGGAAAAACTTATGCATGATGCGGTCAGCTTCAGCAGGGAAACCCACGTCGATAGGGAGGAGGACAAAATTTATACAAAAGCTGCACAAGCAAATATGGATTTGTGGCATTTTGTAAAATAAAGATAGAAATTATAATTAAATCCAGGCAAGGAAGGGGGAAAAAAATGCAAGAGGAGAGATCAAGAGTCTCACTGAAAATGCGCATGGGAGTCAGGGAAAGGACAGCGAGCATAGACAGAAGAAAGACAGAGAGTAATTGGCCATGTTCAAGTAAATACCACTGGTCCTCCGTGTAGATCAGTGCAGTTTGCCAGTCACAGAAATGAAACGCAGGCCCAGCAGCTTACTCTTAAATGTGCTGCCAGAAAAACGTGCACGCTGGCACAGAGAAATGCACACAGACCACTTTCTCTCTTCGGACCGACTCAAAAAAAACATGGTAGGATGTCAGTGAGGAGTGAGTCACAGTGGCCCTGTGTCATCAAAATAACTAAAGTATGACCAAAATGAGACCACACTCCAAACTTGAAGGATAAACTGCGGTTTTACGGTGCCAGTCAGTGTCCAGTATTTTTTTTTTTTAAACTGTACTTTCACAGTATTTCCCCAATTCTCCATGTTTTACTGCAATTACATAGCAGAAATTCTGTGAGATATTTTAATGAAATTAAATATATAACAATGTTTAAATGTAGAAATGAATATAATGAAGCAAACACGTTTCTTCAATAGTAAATATGTTGTCTATAGTGTCATATTGTTAATGAATTTACAGCATAAATAACTACTTGCCAACAACTAATATAAGTAGCATACATAGTATGTAAAAAGAAATAAGTAGTATAACCTTTTTTTCAGTCGCTTTGAAAGCCAGTAGGTCTCAGCTCTTAAACGTTTCAGGGTGTTTTTAGGATTAAATGATTAAACATGCTGTTTTCAGGCTTTATAATCACTGCCATTACATATTGGCAAATGAGGCTGCACTGAGTGATCTCAGGTATCTATGAGCCAGATCTGAGGCAACTGAGGCGCCTGCTTTCCATCACACATTTCAGTAAACTTTAGTTTCTATAGCTTCTTATTTGTTTTGTGTAGTAGCACGGGTGATTTATTTTCAGCACGGGTGGCCTCAGCGGGAATCACATCCAGCCCTGGCAACAGTGATATCACATCCACTGAGCTGTATAAAACTATATCTCTCTATATCTCTCTACACTCTCATTCTTAGGTCTCCGCTCTCTTATTTTTGGCCTCCACCTCCCTTCCGTCTCCTTTTTTCCCCTCCTTTATTCCCACTGACAGTTCTTCTCAGCACCCCGTGAGTGAAACATGTCCATCACTGATTTCTCCGCTCCGGCTCCAGCCATACTCAGTGTGCTCCCCTTCATACAAATCAAAACTAACCACAAACTATACACACACATTCAGTGCCCCTTTCTGATTTTGCATATCTAAACACTTACATATTTCAGCTCATTAAACAAATGAGTCAACACTAACATTAGACAACCTGGAGCAAGATGACCTGAATAAATACAAAATGCAGTTTTTAAATGGTGATTTTGATCCTGACCCTATGAAAAAACGATGTCACTTAAGCAATTCTTGAGCTATAGAGAGATTTAAAGCCAACAGAAAAATCATCAGTTTCCATCTCCAGGGAAGAACTGGAAGCCCATAAACAAAACGTTAAAAAAAATAAAGGTTTGAACTCAACATGAAGTTTTATTCCTTCTAGAAAATTTATTTTCATCTCATGAAAACCCCAAGCATGTCTACAAATACTTTTCAAAAAATATTCATTATACACGCCAGTGTGTAGCACACTGCATAAAGTAGGCAACTCATATGCTGCAAGGCTATTGCAGAGTCCTGAGTTCAAATCTGCCCCCAAGCCCATTCACTGCATGTCTTCCCTGGTCTTTCTTCCAGCCGTTTCTCTACTGTTCTATTGAAATAAAAAAAAAGTAATATTTCTACCCTTAGAAAGAATTCTTTCAAGAAATCTTATCTCCTATATAAGATCTTTTAGGTTTTCTAAGAGAAATACGAAATAGACACTATGTTTGTTACTTGTCCCTACTTGTTACTTGTAACAAACTATCATCATTAAGACACAACTTAAACTATATGAAAATAATTGCATTCTTTTTCATTTACATTTGACACACCGTCACAGCACCTTTGGATGGAAGTTTAAGATTTGTTGCATCACTTAAAAATGTGACAGAAAACTAAAAATTAAAGTGTGAAATTCTGTTTAACCTACATTTTGGCAAACAGCGTGATAAGGTAACACTTTTTTCTACACATAAGCATCAGGTGTGGACCAGCGCTCCCTATAGTCAGCATTTTTGGCAGCAACAGGACACACATAAATCCACGTATATATTCACACATTTATGCACACGCACATACACGTGTCAGCCCCATGCAGGTTTCTCGGCTTATATGAACCATGTTTTCAAATTAAAGCCACATTGTTGGCTGATGTGATTCTGTAAAATCCTGCCAACAGAAAAGGAATTACTATTAAAAAAAAAAAAATGAATCACACACCACAACAAGTACATTGTCCAGAAATCTGTAGGAAAAGGGAAAGTCTGCTTACAGAAGTAGCAAGTAGCAAGTGATGCTTGCCATTTATAGCATCCAATTTAATGCGGTAAGACAAGTAATGTTCAAGCCCCAGGTTAAAAGAAAGGTTGTAACTGGCATTACTAAAGAGTCCAATTTCTGGCTAGATACTAAATAAGAAAGTTAAAACAAGATAGTTTTGTATAACTTTAGCAAAGCACCGTATATCTTCTAATAGTGGCCTGTCTCTTATTGACGCCCATTTCTAATAAACGCCGGTTTGAAACCATGTCACGACAAATAGTCGCCGGTCTCCAATAGTAGCCAGGTGACCTTCGAACCGGAAGTCCCTCCCTCCCCCTAACTGTGATTTTCTGGTCTTTTACTTCCCCTCGAGGATAGTTGGGCGGAGAGAAGTTTCGGGGAGCAGCACTCGTGCACTGGGCTACCACAGACGAGGAGACACTCGAGAGCAAAGGAGAAGCACACTAACAGGACAAAATTCCTGCCATGCTTTGCTACTTTAATTCGGAGCTCAAGACACCAACGAAGAAGAAACACACAAATGCCCTGCTGCAAGGGAACTCCACAAGAACAGTTTGATGAACATGATGAAGACATGGCTCCAATAGTAGCCAGGTGACCTTCGAACCGGAAGTCCCTCCACGCTGTCGTTGGTCCTCCCGCCTCTCGTCACTCGGCCAGCTGTTTCCAATCAGCCATCATCTACGACCAGCGGTATTTAAGCTGGATGCACGGCAACCGTTGGAAGTGGGATTATTACACTGAACTGGAACTGTCGGCTAGCGAACCTGCTAACTGTGATTTTCTGGTCTTTTACTTCCCCTCGAGGATAGTTGGGCGGAGAGAAGTTTCGGGGAGCAGCACTCGTGCACTGGGCTACCAGAGACGAGGAGACACTCGGGAGCAAAGGAGAAGCACAATTGGGAACTGCATTATTTGTGAACTGTTGGAATACATTTTGGAGCACTGTAAATACGGTAAACGCACCTCAGTCTAAAAACCGCACCTCTGTCCTCTTTCCCTCTTACTTCTGTGACAATTCTGTCTGAGAAGGGAATAAGAGCCAGTCTCCGACAATCGTCGGTCTCTTTTAAACGCCGAGCCGGCTGAATAATGTTTTGAATAAACACCAGAGCTACTATTGGAAGATATACGGTAAACCATTAACACAAACTGTGTGCTTCAAATTTCGCTGGCTACTTCTAGCTACTTTTAACCACCAAGCAGAACTGAACAAGCGAAGAAAAGCTTAATTTGAGTGAACAAAATTCATTGCTGCATGCAATAAATGTATTTCAGTGTTTGCGATTATCCATATATACACACACAATAACAGCCCCTCTCGCTTGGTTGTGGGCATTTGCTCTCGCTCAGATCTCTGCTCTGTGTGCTGACAGATATCTGCGGACCTGCTCTCAGTGTGTTGCTCGCACTCTCAACATCTCTGCTCCCTGTGCGCTCATCTCTTTCTGTACACTGTTATAAATGTGCCACAAAACCAACCAATCACAGATTGGCTGTTTTGGTCTCCAATCAGCTCGCTAGCTACAGGCATTCTGGGAAAAGTGTCCAAAATGTAGCTAAATCCAGTGGAGTGGTTTGATTTAAACTAAACTAAAAGTTACATGTTTTAAAATAAAATAATTAAACATTCTAATCGAAAATGAGTTTAGCTACATTTTGGACAGTGTTTCCAGAATGCAGTAGCAAGCGAGCTGATTGGAGACCAAAACGGCCAATCAGAACTTTTGCATCCAGGTCTGTGATTGGTTGGTTTTGTGGCACAAATATAACAGTGTACAGAAAGAGTAGGGAGCAGAGATGTTGAGAGCGGGAGCGACACACTGAGAGCAGGTCCACAGATGTCTGTCAGGACACAGAGCAGAGATATGAACAAGAGCAAATGCAAAAACTGAGCAAGAGGAGCTGTTATTGTGTGTGTGTGTGTGTGTGTGTGTGTGTGTGTGTGTGTGTGTGTGTGTGTGTGTGTGTGTGTGTGTGTGTGTGTGTGTGTGTGTGTGTGTGTGTGATAGCAAACACTGAAATACATTTCT
>VURO01048762.1:0-12671 GCA_015108175.1 Pelvicachromis taeniatus
TTATTGTTATTTACACTGCATAAGGAGAAGAATTGAATCCATTATCCCTTGTAGTAAAACATTTATGCATAGAGATAGTTTGCTATCTGATCTGCTGAAACACATCAGTGACCAAACACAGACTCAGCAATAACTTACCAGTTTTGGCTATGACGATCTTGCCTTCACATACGCCAAAATATTATTTCAGTCAATGATTGCAGTAGTAACTTTGCCTAGACTGAAAGAAAAGATTTGCAAGATCATACTGAGACCTGCTATATGTTGTTTGGAGATGTTGGCACTAACAAAAAGACAGGAGGCCCGAGCAGAGTTGAAGATACTAAGACTTTCTGTATTGGAAATAAGTATATCAGAGGGATAATGTTAGAGAGGCTAAGATGGCTTGGATATGTGCAGAGAAGAGATACTGAATATGTATTGGACAAAGGATGTTGAACATGGAGCTTCCAGGGAGGACAAAAAGAGGAAGACCACAGAGAAGGTTCATGGATGTAGAAGGGTGAGATTGAGGCAGATGATGATGACATAAGTCTATAAAAATGTATTAATTTTCTCCACTGTTGTATTCTTTATTTGTTTATTGTCAAGTGTTTTTGCTAATAATTACATTTTTAATTTGAATAAAACGATGGCCCCCAACAGTTCAAGTTTTGCTTAGAGTGACAATAAAGCTCATCTTATCCTGTGTGAAAAAAAAGTGATCAAGAGATAACCATATTGTTCCTGCATTCTTTTTTGCAGTTCTCATTTTGTCTTACAGCTATGCGTTTTCATGCTTCTCTAAAACGCACTCCCTTAGAGGTGGGGGTAGGTTTACTTCAGCTTGGCGAAGCATCAAAGGAAGACAGACTTCGATTACCAAGAATTTTAAAACCGATTCAGCTCTTTATAAACGCTTTGGTTTCAGTTAGACGAGGAAGAACAGACACTTTTTTTTCTCAGTGTTTCAGAAGTCATATTATCACACTAAATAATCAATCCTAATACTTACCAAAATAACCAAGATTATTATGTTTACAGTAATTGTGTAGCCCTACTTTTTGCTGCTATAATGAAGGGGGAAAAGACACATACTTGTTCCATTCACAACCTACTCTTTCTCTTCTCCAACACAGTCATGTATCTTAATGCTAACTAAATTCACATATTGTCTGCTATGGTAGACAAGGTCCCTCTAGTCACCCTAAAGACGGATAAAGAGATGGGCCCACTTACAACAAGTTATCAATCATTCCATAATGATTAAGAGTGACAGATAAAAGAAATGTACTTGTGTAATTTTCTTTTAAAAAGATACAAAGAGTCGAGACCAAATTTTATTTTTAAAAAGTTCACACAATGGTGTTCTAAACCATTTCCAGTGACCTTAAATCAACAAGTAGTGGCTTTGACTAGCTACCTCTGTTACGCTGTGTGTCACTGTGAGTGTAACTGCATATCAGTGTGTGCTCTACTGCAGCTGCCAGCTTTTACTATCGCAAAGACTGTTCTAGTGTCTGTCCTCGTTCTCTTCCTAACATGTGCTCCATTCACCTCTGGACGCTGCTTGGATTCATGCACTGAGCATTGTGTGAAATTCTGTGGAGTCCTGGCATTCATGCGCAGATAGGCAACCCACTGCTTCCTCTGTTCCTGCATGCTCTCGGTCAAACACTGAAAAATAAAGAAGCATGCTAGCACCAAATCCTCTTTTCTAACCTATGGCAAACCCAAAAGTCAGCAATTCAGTTCACAGGACACAGCATTTCATGGAATGCTAAAGTAGTGAAAGGGGAAACACGGAGGTCAAAGGTAATGACCGTTATGTGTGCTTAAATAAAAGTAACATATAGTAGCTTACACTTCTACAAAACAATTTACGTAGTCTGATTGCGTGCAGAGGCATTTATTTCCATTTAAAACTTTTGGGTGCAGCATTGCAAAATGCTAAAAAAAAAAAAAAAAAAGCTCCTTGTGTCCTCTGTGTAACTATCTTTTTGCATTTTAAGCATATAAACTGGTAATAACATTAAGGATTAATGGTTAACAACATACTTTATAATCATTTAGAATTACGTAATGTGTAACGGTCCCATAGTAATTCCCAGGGTTTGTGTTTTCTTCCAACAAGTACTGTTATCATATTTTGTTAACTTATTTACAAGTTTATTTGTAATTACAATGAAAAAAAAAAACAGTAAATGACGTTTTGTTGAATTGAGATATTTGATCCTGATCTACAGTGATGGTGTTGATCACTAGCTAACAGCTGTCAGCAGCTGTCATGAGCACAAGCGTTTCACAAACTGTATTGCTTCTCTTTTATTTTAATGTTCAGCTTCCTTCACTCTCTCATGGTCAACTGGGGACTGTACACCATTTCTGAAATTGAGTCAGGCTGGGTGGTTCTGGCCTTGGGCATCTCATCCTCAGATAAAGCAGTACAGTTGTCTTCTGCAGAAGGCAGTCCATGGCTTGAGTCTTCTGTGACTTTTTTACACCTTTCCTTGCAACACAGCTTTTGCAGCGACCGCAAAAGAGCAATTCTTAGTTCTCGACAGCGCAGGGCATACAGCAGTGGGTTGACTGCAGAATTGACCAGACAGAGGGTGCTGCAGAAAGCAAAGGCCCGCCGTTGGGGACGGGTCAGGATCATTGAGACATCTACTAGCATGAAAGAAAGCACAGGAACCCAACAGCCCACCAGTATGAGCAGAATCAGGCCAAAGGTGCGAGCCAACCGGATATCCATCCTCATACGAGCTTGACCTTTTCCTGCTGCTCCCTGGAGGCTGGTCATTGAGGACTCATGACGGTGGGCCTTCCACAGGATGAGAGCATAAGCCCCCAATATCAGAACCAGAATCACAAGGATGAAGCTGGTCCAGCAGGCTTGATAGTGCTTATTGATGTAGGGAAACAAGCGTGAGCAAGGTGGAGTAAAGCCTGTTGAACACCTCCAGCCCATCAGAGGTAAGAAGGAGAGAAAGATGATTGTACTCCAGAGAATCAGAAGGCTCATCAGGGCTCTGCGCCGTGTCAGCAGCACCTTGTAGGTTGAGGCCTGGTAGATGCAGAGGTAGCGGTCCAGAGCAGTCAGCAGTAAACTTCCCACTGAACCGGAGAAAGCCATGGTGACACCGCCAAGCTTGAAGAGGTAGGTGTTTGGGCCATCTTCGCGATGAAAGAGGTGAAAGTGTAAGAAACTTGTGGTGAAGAAACAACTGGCAAAGACATCAGCCAGAGCAAGGCTGCCAATAAACAGATAGGATGGCCGCTTTCGCAAGGTGGCTGTGCTAGCAATCACCCCCAGCACAAGCACATTTTCCAGTAGTGTGACAGGGCCTGCCAGGAAACAGATGGCGCCGATGGCTTTCTCCTCTTCGTTACGCAGGACCATGTAGCATGCCAGAGTCTCACAGGAGTTGTTAACTGGGAGAAAAACACAATCAGTACCATGACAAGTTTTAGCTGACTAGTCAACTGTACATACAGATGTTCTTTTTTATATAACACAGAAATGAATTTTGGCCGCGTAGCTATTGTTGATGAGATACCTGTGGTTTGTCCATGCTCTACAGAAGTAGTAGCTTTCCCCTCCGCCATTCCAGCTGTAACTCTCTGGTCTACCGCTTATACTATAATTAGGAAATGAAGTACAAAAAAGGTGTAACAAATGTAAGTTATTTATGAAACACAGATTTCTCTGCAAAATTTGATCTGAATTTAGGATCAGAAGATAAGGGAACTAATTTCATCCACATCTTCATGTGTTTAGATTCCGTCACTTTGACGTCTGCCACATTGGTTGGACGAGACAGGTACCCTCCCATGGAGAAACAAACAAACCAGAAATGATGATTACTTTTTTTTATCTCGTTGTCAACATTGAAGCTGGAGCTAAAAGGGAACATAAATGTCTCTGAGTCAAGACAGAATGTCATTTAGAGGCTAAGACAAACAGACAATCATCACAGTATCGCCTGATGAATTTTCGGGAGAGATAGTCGCCTGGTAGAACATGGTTTCAAGCAAGCCATAAAACACTTTGATTTTTACTGAAGGCTGAATTGAGTTTAAAAATACCAAGAAATCCATTGTTGTGCTTATGTTTAAAAAAGCCAAGTTTTCATCATGTGTTCACTGTCACTGTGACATTTCAGCTACTATATCTCTAAAGCATTTAACTTTCCAATTCATGTCAGGAACATATATGGACATCTCATAACGATTATTTCCTAGGATTGATACTCTGCATTATAAAATTGTGTGGCTTTTTTTTTTTAAGGCTTTTTGTGCGTTAAATATTTCCAGGGTGTTGTTGTGTACAGCTCCACTGTACAGGAGCTCCATGTTGGTGCCCTCTTGTGGAATCAGAGGAGACTGTATTTAGATGTTTTATCAGTGGGTGAAGGTCACAGTTGAATTAAACAATCTCCAGTGAAGTGTGTCACCTGTATGCAATCAATAGATTTTAAGAGTGCATGGAAAGCGGATGCAAAAACATTAGATTATGCTGTGATAAAATGAAATGACTGCCTTTAAATGTTTGCACAAAGTGGGTTAAGGTTGAGGATATCTTGTTCTTTATTTTTGGCAGGGGACAGCATGACTGAAGCAATACAGAGGGTTTAATCAAAACATTCTTTCAGCAAAATATTTCCAGAGCAGCTGATAAACACTCAGAAATTATATCAATAAGATTAGGTGTGACATTGTTCCAATTATGCCACTCTATACTTTTTCCACTGTATCTGTGACACTACCTTGTGAAGACTATAAGAATTGCATATGTATGAGGCGAATGGAAACACGCATTGAGAAAGATCCTTGTTGAGGGACATTTTATGAACATTGTGGTGACATGCACAGCGTAGTGTGGCAATAACCCCTTGAGTCACTATTGCGCCCTGCCACATTGTTACAAAATATCACGAACCCTTCGGGCAGAATCAGAATAAATAAATAAAACTACTATTTCAAATCATTCTTCTTTTATGTACTGTAGGAAACAGAGACTTTATTAAAATAAGTCAGAAGTGGAAGGTCAACTCTCGGGATGTTAAATTAAAAATATTGCAGAAAAAGCACATTTTTTTCTAACAATTTCACACTTGCAAAATGCCACTTTAACCCAGTTACAAAATCTTTTCTATGTATAAGTGAAATTTTTTTAACTGTGGTAAATAAAGTTATAAGAGCTCACCTTATCTTCCTCCTTGGCAAACTGTTGAAAGATCTGATTTCCTGCCTTGCAGAGCCGAAGCTGCATGACACGCAGACCGGCAGACGTGAATGCTGGTGTGCATGTGGAGGGAGAAGACAAGGAGGGTATAGCTGTGATGACATGAGGGGGCGGGAGCTGCTTAGATGACATCTGAAGTCGAAGATAAAACGAAAACCAAGCCCACTTTTTGAAAAATGATCCACTTTCTGTCACAAATTCCACTCAATTTTAGTCTGTTTGTTTTTTCTATAGTATTTTCATAAACAGAAATAGACATTACCAGTAAATAGATCAAAGATCAACCCTTTTGAATTTTGAAGTCTCTCATACATTTCAAGCATGCATCATGAGTTTGGACCAATAAGATTATTGAGTGTAAGATATCAAATATTAAGTGTAAAAAGCATGATCATAAAAAAAAGAGGAAGTGGGTCATAACCACATTGGGTTTTGCAGGGTATTTTGCAAGTGCCAACAGCTTCTTATGGTGCTTAAATATCACAGTAAGAGCCCTATTTCAATTAGATTATTTCTATTTAAACAGCAATTGTTTTCCACCTCTTTTTCTTATTATCTTCTACTCATCTTCATCTGACAAAACACTATCTATCATAACAGAAATATATGCAGTGTACATCCTGTTCCTGCAGGATCACTTAGTTAGTGCTTTACTCATTAATGCTATAATCATAAAACATTGCTTGAAGAATTAGAAGGGCACCTTGTTGCCTTTTATAGATGTAAAGGAAGATAATACAAAGATGGCTTTAATTCCTTTTGTTTCTTGTTTGTCCTTGTTTGACCAGTAGACTGCTGACTTGCCTAGGATGTACTTGGCCTTTTGCCCTATGATAGCTTGGGTAGACATCAGCACCCCCCACGTGAGCCAGGAACTAGATAAGTGGAAGAAAACAGATTATCACTGCAGTATCGCCATAAACTCATATAAAGATTTTTAGATGGAGAAGTTGGCATCCTACAGTTGGCTTACACACTAATGCATATTAAGATAAATATGGTGCAAGAACACTCAGCAGTTAAACGTGGATAGACATGAAACGTGTGTTCTGGACTCACAAATAATCTATTTGGAAATAAATGAGAAAATGATGGATGGATGTTTCTGTATCATCTGTTTTTTATGCAATAAAACTTACAACAGGGCACCCAAATCGTTGATTCTGTTCATCTGGACGTAACGTTTTCAGTGGGAGAAACGTTTCATCACTCGTCCAAGTGACTTCTTCAGTCTCAGCTCACTCCAAGTTTCCCCAACTTTAGAAACAATACATTTGCACAATGAGTGAAACTAGCACCACTGAATGAACATTGGACTGTGAGGTCAGTTCCTTCATCATTAATATACAAATGGTCATGACCACTGATCAAAGACCTCTACATTAAAAATGCTACGTCTAGATGAATCCACTTTTTGGGATTTCCTTACCTGGATGATTAAGCATGCAGCAAGACCCTTACAACAGAGAACTATTTTTTTTTCTGGACAAAGTGGGCTGTGTGTGTTGCAATTCAATAAATCCGACTACATGTTTGATTTTTGATCCTTATATTTTATCACCACATTCATTTTAATGTCAGCCACTCTACTACATTTCAAGTGTCCAGTTCAGTGTTTTGAAGTTGAACCAGTCAAATACTATCTGCAGAGTAATAGCACTTGACTTGAAAGCCTTTTATGTCAACGGCATTGTACTGTAGTTCTGGTGGCAGTACATAGGGGGCAATACTAGGCAACCCTGATTCAGTAGACAATATGATTAAGTCAGTAAACTGGCCAAAAGCATCAGACTAAAGGTGACGACTTAAAAGTTTGTTTAAAGATTATTCTTTAGAGATACAAACTTAGCAAGCAGTCCACTCAGCAATGAGGTCATTGAATTTAGATTAAGTCCCATGTGGTAAAAATAGGCTACATTAGTTTGACAACAATTTAATCAGCTCTCTAAATCACATACCTGAGGCAATTTGAAATAAATTACCAACCTATTTTAGCATTTAGAGAAAATCATGTTCAATAACACAGAGTCGGTAAATGGGACTGACGAGTTTAAGTAATATATCAAATTATATGAAGGAAAGGATTTAGTGTTCTACCACATGACTGTTTTAAAAGAAAAAAAACAAAACAAAAATGTTTCACAGAAAGGCAGCGATATCTGGTGCATGGGCTGTGGCTTCTCCTCCTTTGACCTGATAAAGTCAGCAGGACAGAAAGCAGGAAATGTGATTAGGAGCAGGCAGCACAGCTTCAATAAGATTTCCACTCGCTCACTGTCTGTCCAGGTGCAGCATAAACACGACAGACAACAGGACAGACTAAAAGCTGAAATGTTCAATTATCTGTTGAACTGCATCATCCTGTTACACAATCCATTTTTAGAAATTGCCTTGGACACAAACATCAGGGCCAGCTCTGCTGCTTCAGACGGATTTGGATTAAATCCATTAATCAAATTTCCGCTCCTCATTTCCAGATTGCCAGACCCTCAGGGACCAGTATCAGTTCACTGACATGAAGAACACCGGAAAAAATGATCGGGCAAAAATCTAATTACTTGGACGCTTAATTTTTTAATAATGCTTAATTATTTACTTTGTTTTTGTTAAATGAAAGGCTCAACATCTAAATATGGAAATGAAACTCACCAAATGAAAATTACAAATGCACACAGATAAATCTAAATCTCCGACTCAAATAGCTTTCAATTACCATCGTTGTGGAAAAAGTCTTGCATTTGTCATCCCAGTTTGCAGTTTATCATACGTAGCTGTTATTAAGCCCTGTTACATTGAAAGCAGTGTTAAGGACTTGATGTGAGGAAGAAGAAGAATGGATGGAGGTGGCAGAGCTGAAGATGCTGAGACCTTCAGTGGGAGAAACCAGGATGGACGAGATTATAAATGAATTCATCAGGGGGACAGCTCAAGTTTGACATGGTTTGGACATGTACAGAGGAGGGACAGTGGACATACTGGACAAAGTGGGCTGACGACAGAGCTGCCAGGCAGGAGTAAAAAAGGAAGATTCGTGGATGTAGTGAAGGAGAGAGCTGGTGTGACAGAGGAGGGGTACGTTCAAGGTCACAATTTTATGGGCAATAATACAATTTTGTAATTTTGCCACTGTTTATGTCCGTTTCCTCTTAGCTGCTGCTTGTTTGCGGGTCTCTCCACCTTCAGATTAGAAATGAAGGCAACCTATAGCATTCTTTTTAATAACTGAGGCGCATGCTCCATTAGGTTCAAGGTCACGTAACTGACTTGGCCATTCAAGATTGCTTTATCTTTGAGAAACTTGGTTTGCTTTCACAGAGTGTTTTGAGTCATTATTCATTTGGACTGTGAAGCATCGTCAGACCGGTTTTACAGCATTTGGTTGACTGAGCAGAGAGTACAGCTGTGTGCACTTCAGTCACATCAAAAAACACTATTGGCCTGGTTTCACCGGCAGCCACACCTGCCTACATATTTCACAGATGACATGGTATGCTTTGGCTAATGAGCTGTTTCTTTCCTTCACCATACTTTTATCTTCTCATCATTCTGATACAAGTTCATATTTAATCTTTAGTGTTCAAAACAATGTTTTTCACACCTGTGTAAAAATGGTTGTAGCTCCTAAAATACCTCTTAACTTTAAGATTAAAGTCTGCGCTTCAATCACATTTTGATGGTTTGATTTGTAATTTACTGCACTGGTGTTACTGCACTGTGACAAAATTACTAAAATGTATGGACCTAACTGTATGTTTATTGCAATAATCGAGTGGGAGAAAGATATAAATTAATGAGGTATTTTAAGGATATTCACTTGCTTATGAATCCAAGTTTAACAGTTAAATTAGAGCATTGTTTACCTTCGCTGTAACTGGGACATGATCAGGGTTCTTTTTGAGAAAATAAGAAATATGACAGAAGCATTAGCTACATTTTTAATTCAACATAAGAATTATGCATGCTGTGGGAACCTCGATGGCGTTCACAGAGAAATTTGTTTATTTGTGTAGACAAACACATACTGCAAACAGAATGTATATTTTAATATGTCACAGCCACATCCTGTCAGTAGCACTGACCACACTTCCCACAACCCATAACTGCTAAGCTCTATTTGTTTGTCAATAAGAGAATTAAAAACATTGCTCTGCTCTCAGGTGTGAGGCCTGACCGCTGACCTCTTCTCTGCAATCTGTCACACTCAACAGTCTTTTAACTGTATTTGTGCTGGAGCCTGCAGAAATTTCCTGTTGGGCCGGCACCCAACACTAACCAAGTCAGTTCAGCAGCAAACTTTATAAGAAAGTATAACACCTGAGCAAGTTAGCGCACTGCTGAACAAGACGATACAAGGCCTCCTAGCCCGGACCCTAAAAATGATTAGGACTACATATATGTATTGATTTGTTTTATCTATTTAAATTGGGTCACTATAGTGGGTAGGTCATCGGGCTCCACGCCCTGTGGCTGATGTTATTTTTGCTGTACACAGGCATTGCATGACGTCTTATTTACCTGGCTCAATTATTCCATGTGATCACCCCTTGTTTGGCTTAACACTAGCAGTCCCAGAGAGCAGCCATTTGGCTTTTCTACCTATAAAACCTGCCAGACAGCCAAATGGCTGGAAGGTTTTTAACTACTATCCTAACCACCAGTGAACGACTGCTTTTGTTGTGTGGACAGGGTGCAGCCATTGGAGTGGTTAGTTTCCTGAGGACAAAAGGAAGCACAAAAGGAAGTTCACACTTTCCTTTTGTTAAACAGCAGGCCATCCACCGCCCCACCCACCCCACTCCCCTGCAGACTACTCAGGCAATTACCCAATTTACACATGAATTGATGCTAAACGATTAGCCAAGTTAGCTCCCTCTCGCCCCAAGGACCGCTGGAAAAACCTGGGTCTTCTAGTGTTAAGTGTTCTGGTTCCAGAGTTCACATTCATTTTCTCCACTGACATTCCAGAAAATCCCTGAACAAGGATAACCAGCGATGATGTGAATCGTGAAAAGATTTGATTTGTAAAGTATAAAGTGTAGCCTAGCTATAGATATGGCATGGCGCGTCGTTCCCGAGTGCAGTCACTGCTCTTGTGCTTTCTGAAGCTTCACTCTCAGCATGTAACCTGACATTCATGGGTTTAAACACTGCTGTGGCGACAACAGCCTCCACCAATCACAGATGTTGCTGTTTCAGTTTAGCATTGTGAGTAGACTAGTTCTGCAAAAAAAAGCCAATTATTGTTAAACTAAGGACATGATTGTAGAAAAAAGTCAGAGGCCAAAGAAACGTTGGATGGTTACATCACTATACTGTAGCTCATACTCAAACTCTCTATATGAGTGGGATTTTTACTCCTGAAAGCTCACAATCGATATCAGAGCATTTACACAGATATCCAAAAGAATCTTTAAACATAAAACAAATAAAAAGAGTCAAAGTTTTATTATTCTTTACTAATATCTGCAAATGAAACGGCATTTAGTGATTTCAGTGGGCAGTGTTTCTCTGTCGTGTCCCATCAAAGGTGAAAGACTTTTGATTGCATCTGCATCAAATGCTGTGACAAATATGTCAGTATGGAACAAAGTGCAGGTGATAATATAGTGTCCTGTCTTTCAACATTTGCAGCAACAATCCTTAACATATGGCTGTGCAAAAGCATCCTTAGCCCCGCCCTGTTTTCCACACTGTGTTTTTTCCTCACTGACACTAACTAAAGCCCTGATGATGGCGAGGTGGGGGTTTAATCCTATATGTACGCTTTTCCCATGTACTTTCACAACAATATTGCAAAAAAATAAAAATAAAAAATCCTCAGCCATAAGTCTTCCTGGCTGTTGCTATGGGTACGCTTCACTGGCTCCTGCTGCTGCTAGCTGAGTTACACTGACCCAGTCTTGGCTGAGGGAGACGCATTGCAGCATTTCAGTGAGAGGGAGGGGAGACTCGCACTGCACGATAGCATGCAAGTAGCATCACATAGTATAGGAGGTAAAAGCCAGTGACAGAGCATCAGCAGCATAATAAACATGTAGGCGGTTCGGCCAGGAGAATCTATATTTAGCATAAAAGATGCTCCTCAACCTTGAAAATGTGAAGGAGCTGACACTGGCTATTAATGGGTCCTCTTTCCCTGCTGAAAGAGAAAGGGAAGGTTAGTGGGGGGGGGAGGAGAAAATTACATGCCTTAATATGATAAGGATACACGTTGGGTCAGAGATAACCCATAGACAAGTGAGACAGACACAAGGGCGGGTCAGCTGCCAAGTCATCGTCAGGAGCGAGCTAACAGCTAGTGTCAGTTTAAAAGCGTGTCTGGTGAGTAAACACGTGTGGTCCAGCTTTCCACATAATGTCAAATCTGTGGACAATCTGCATTTGAACAGCTGCTGATCAAGCAAGCGGAGTGGAGCTGGTGGAGCGTGAAAGCATCGTGAGCATTGTATTTTAATGAATCAACTGGTGCTGAAAGAACAATCAAAGACTATATTTATATTATTGCTTTGTATCCTTTTCAGTATAAATGAGGGAGAATGTAGGCTCTTTGATTTCCAAGAGATCCACAACTGTGCACAACATATAGTCCTGAGGAGATAAGTATGACGAGCACTACCAAAATAGAGCTACAGGAATTTGAACCGCAACACTTTCTGAATTTCAAGTCTTTGATTGAAATCACCAAAGGTATTCTAACAGTTATGTAATCCTGGCCAGTTGGCTCTGAATAACTGTGAACCTCTTAGAGCTTTGTTTGCTCACATTCAACATGCAGCTGTGAAAGAAACAGTTTTTTTTTAATTATTATTATTATACTGAGCATCTGTGTATGTTCTCAGTCAATCAGGTCATCCGTTTCTTTCCAAGCTCCTCACACAACTAAACATCTCGAACTGATTTAATTACACAGCTGAGAAGTCTGTCACCTGTTTAAACACCTACATATTCCAAATTTAGGGAATGAATTGTCAAAACAGACAGAAACTGTTAAAGTTGGAACCTTGCAATGAATTTGTAGCCTGTTGTACCTCCAGACTGTGTCATGGCAAACTTGTTACGCACTTACTTTTTTCTTTCAATGCCCCTCTGTGTTTTAAGGCAGGATTCTCAGGTTTATATACTCACGCCGGCATCCAATCCACCAATCGTTGCTTCTGGGAGTGTCGAGGGAGCCCCCAGCAGCCAATGGAGCGCGTGGACTGGCACAGTTCAATTTGCATAATTGAGGGCGGTCGCAGATAGCCGAGCATGGAGTGTGACTGGAACGTAGCTAAAAAAAACCCCACTCTGCGCTGTCTCGGTCCTCCGGTCACTCGGCCAGCTGTTTCCAATCAGCCGTCATCTACGACCAGCGGCATTTAAGCTGGATGCAGCGACCTTCAAAGTGGGATTATTACACTGAACTGGAACTGTCGGCTAGCGGACCTGCTAACTTTTACTTCCT
>VURO01048762.1:21364-68582 GCA_015108175.1 Pelvicachromis taeniatus
ATTTTTTTATTAAATATTTTAAAAAAAAATTATAAAAATTTTTTTTTTTTTTAAAAAAAAAAAAAAAAAAAAAAAATTTAAAATTTAAAAATAAAAAAAAAAAAAAAAAAAAAAAAAACTCCAAGGAATTGTATATCAGTTGTAATTATGAGGAAATGAATATTAACTATTAACTAGGCTCCACTTTAAAGTCCCAACAGAGAGACCAGGAGATGAGTGATTCACCCACCACACTTTTCCTCAAGCCATCATTCACCCATTCATTTTCTTTACAGCTTTTTCCACTCAGGGTTGCAGGGGCAAGACATGAAGCCTATCCCAGGGTTGAGAGGTGCACTATAACCTGGATAGGTCCCCAGCTCATCATGACAATGGTAAGTTGCTAATTTGCATAATCTAAAATTGTAAGATAGTCATCTGAGCAACTCTTTGAGGGATATTGAAAGGTCGATTAAGCTCTTGTTTCGATACCCCTGACCTATTACACAGTTAAAGACAGAAACCCACACTCAGTCAGTCACAAGCTAGTGCACTCCTAGAGCCAAGTCTAAATAAATAAGAGGGGCATGCAGTCTAAAAACTGTGCCAAATCAAATCATTTTAATGCGGATCTATCTGCTATGGTGACTCCTTGAGGAATATGGTCAAAAGTACCTTTTTCTAAAAGCCACATTAACCGCTCGTTACAATATCATTAAAGTAGTGGCCAGAGGCAATAGCTAATAATCAAACAAAAACATTAAAGAGAGAGATAAGGAGTCCTAATTTAACAGAACAACAATTAGTTATGTCTAAAAAGTGGGTCTCAAAATCCCAGGAGGAAGCAGAGAGAAAAAACAAAACGCAAACAGCGGGGAGGAGCTCCACGACTGTCTGCCGGAGTGCCACGTGAGTGTGTCAGCTGGAGGCGGCAAAGAGGGCACGGTTTGTATCAATATTGTTGCAAATGAGTATTCTAATTCAATATTTTTAGTATCGACTACTTTTATTATCCGAGTATTGATTTTCTTTCTGACAAATCTAGTGTGTTTTCAGGTGTGCTAGTGATTGAGCGACTATGGGTGTCGGTAAACCTGTAAAGGACTGCAATGAAGAAAGACGAGAACATCAACATTCTCAGAGCTGAGGTTTGGCCTGTGCTGAAAACATGTTCCGATGGCGTTAATGGTAATAATAATTCAGTGTCCAACATAAAAGCCCCAGCTCAGTGGCCCTTCTATATCTTGACCAGCCTGGGAAAATTATATATTTGAATATTAACACAATTAACATAAATTGTGTATATTTTATGTTGTAGATTTGAATTGTATGTTACTAAAGCTTTGAAATAAATATGAGTTACTAAACCCCATGTCCTCGTTTATTTGAGGCACCCCTGCTTGTTGCAGGTATCGCTCCATTATAAAGTAGCACGGCTGCTCGCAGCTTTTAACTAGCTGCCTAATTTAAGCATCTTATCAGACTAAGCTAACAGTCCATCTCCATAACTTCGGTAGCTTTACTGTAGATTTTTCTTGTGTAGAAAACAAAAAAAGTAAACAAAAACAAACAAAAACGGGGATGGTACAGAGTTTGCTTTCCTTCACGTTACACCTTTTTAAACCGGTGGTTTGATGCAGCACTCCCACCAGCTTTTTCCCACTTAAGGTTTTAATGATGCTTGAAGGAACAAGTGCTGCTTTTTTGCACACTAGAAAATGTTTGCTTTAACTCCAGCTGAGCTCACCATCTCAGTAACCGCTCTGCCTCTGCACCGTCTACCCACACAGAGCAGAGGCACAGTGCCATCTACCCACACGGCATCTCCCTGATAAACTATGACGGCAACTTCCCTGCTGCTGTTGTGTTATGAAGTTTTTTTGTTGAAAAATTGGGGGCTGCTTGGGTTAATTAATGTTGTAATATTTCTTTAATTCACACATGTGTGCCTAGATACATTTCTATTGCATGTTTATTTTTAATACCAAATGTGGGTGAAATGCTCAGATTTATATGACGACAACTGAGTGCTACAGAGTTTAAACAAAGCATTGAAAAATTCGCATTTAGGATTTTATTTATATTCAAGTTACTTGAATAACTGCAGCCCTAGTATGTATACACTCATTTATTTCCCTCCCCCCTCTACTGATTCATACATTTTCCCTCCATCTTCCCTTTCCCCTTTCTTTTTTCCTCCTCCTCTGCAAGTGCCAGCTTTCAGAGCTGCAAACATCCATACAGCACTCCCTCACACTTACTACATTTATATCATTATGTTTTTGGTGAACTTTTATGTCTTATATTCCGTAAAAGGTGTAAAAGTTGCCAAGAACTTACTCTCTAGGGCTCTCAGACCTTCGAGGGCGACGGTCAAAAGAAGGACTCCGGGACCTGCGGCGATCATAACTGCGACTCCGGGAGCGTCTTCTGCGGGTATCCCGATCATCCTCATATCGAGAGAAACTGCGAGGGGAGTGGCGCTCCTTGGCTTTCATCTGATTAGGGGCTTTATTGACAAATCCACATCACAATGTTATGTAACAATACAACACATTTCCCAAACAAAGATGGCGCAGTTAAGCTCAATTAGGAATGTCAATTGCTCATACTCTTGCGGTCTCCCTGCGCAAACTGGATCTCAATCTGGCGCCCGCAAACCCATTTACGGTCCAGGTTGTGAAGAGCATCCTCTGCATCTCGCACATCTTCAAACATGCTGGATTGTTAAGGACTTTTAATTTGGAAAGGTGGAACTGAAAGCTGCACGCATGCAATACAAACAACACAACAAGCAGCTGCAAAAAAACAAAACAAAACAACAACCAAAATAAAATAAAAAACACCACACAGCTACTGGATCAGTGAGGCCAAAAATGTATAAGAGTAATTCATCATCTCAGCATATTTCTTTCATTTATAATTGACTGTCTTCAGTAATACCAACTCAAATTATGTAACATTAAAAATAGGCCCATTTGTGACTTCAGATTGTGAAGACAAGACAAATACTAATGTGATCAGATTGGGTAGGATACAAAAAGTCTGGCTTGTTACCTTTAACATGCTTGACCTTCAGCTTGATCTTTATAGCCTTGGCAGAAGAACTTGAGGTTTCCTGCTTGTCTTTGCCCAATAAACACTTTTCTTTTCCTCCCTTTGGTAGACAAATGGAAGCCTGGAAGCTCTCTTTTTTGTCCTCTTTGTATCTTCATGCTTTTGCTCTGTCTTTATTTTCCAAATTCCACTACTGCTTGTCGCCTGGATGTCTTTGGCTTGAATCTACTCTACAACCGCCTTTCAACTTTCTTTGGTGTGGGGTCTCCATACCTGTATCTTTACCATTCTGAGGCAACAACAGAAGAAATATTGGTTAGGAGTATATTTAATGCTAGAAGCATTAAAATAAAAATAAAAATACAATTACATTACAAAAACTCCACTTAAAAGGGAAATATTAGATCAGGTGTTACTCAATTCACTGCACCCAACAGATCAGAGTTGATGCTTTATAATCCATTAGTGAAAAAGTACCAACATAAATTGAAAGAATAAAGGATATTGAATGTAAGCAAATCCTCTTGGTCGTCGTGTATAGAAGTCAAGTGGAATGTAGACATCTACAATAGGCCCATAACGACCAAACTCACGCCGTAAATCCTCTGGCCTAAAGTGTCATGAAATAAGCACATTTATTCTGCTGGCTACCATATGAATTTGGCTCGAGTCCACTGTGCAGCACATACACAAGAGTTGGCGCCAGCAAAGCATCTGACATTGCTTAACAGCAAATAAACCGCATTACTTTCTCACTCACAAGGAAATTTCCTCATCCGAATATTTAAGGTGAACTTTTGCAAATTGTAAATTTAACCAGAAACTGTCTTTTTCACATATTCATTGCGGCCATAAAACCTAGATATGACTTTTCACAGAAGTGATTTTTTTTGTTCTGTGAAATCAACCGCACTTAAAAATCTGCTTATCTGTTTGATAATAAGTAGTTTAATTCATACTATTCACATTTAGGCCTCTCGATTATGAAAGGAGACTCATTACGCCAATTTCCAAACACATTTTATTTTAATCTTGGCAGCAAAAACAATGTAGCACAAAGGCAGTTAAACCAGTCTGTCCAGTTAGGAAGCATAAACCATTGTGAATCCATTTGACCTGCTTTGGTGCCAGTGTTGTAACTGGCATCACGACATTCGCCATGGCATTTCCAGGCTTGCTCATGCCTCGCACATGTACTCAGTGTGGACTTGCGTCTGTGAAGACAACGGGCCAGTCACCTAAATGGAGGCTTTGGTCAGAAACACACACATGAGCAAGGCTCTGGCAGTGGTCCTTCTATTAATCTTCACACAAAGGAGCAGATACTGGTCCTTTTGCTGGGCCAATTCCGTTCTAAGGCCCTCTGAAACTCCCCTCAAGGAATGGCCTCTCTTCTGGGATCTCCTCAACAGTCTTGTGGAGTCAGTCAGCACTCCTGACTGTTATTCAGTCTGAATAACACCACTTCTATTTATGGGGCTCTTTGGAAAGGATACACATAGGCTATAATTTCTACAATCTGCTTTAAAATACAATTTAAAATGCATTTACTCTCTTAGCACAGTGGAGCTACTGCCTGAATTTTTTTTTTTTTTTTTTTAAAGTAGTTAAAAAGCCATGCCCTGAGGATAAAGGTATTTTGATGTTAGTTTGAAAACAGAGCACCTTGGAGTGCATTGAGGTCTCTTCCACCATCCTAAGCCTGTGCTGGGAGGCAACGCAAACCTCGTGACAGGGCTTAAAGATGTGCAATCCTGTAAGAGGTGAACTCTCTCTGTAAATCGAATGGACCACAGTCTCATGCTACAACTAATGACATGGACACAAGCAAAAAGTAAAACGAGAAAAGAATCAGCGACAGGGTATATAGAAAGAGCTGGCCTGTGGCCACACCTGCCAAACCATTCTGTCTTATTGTTGCTTCTCCAGTTCACCTGTTATCACTTTCACGTGTACCAAAGCAGGTAAAATGAATTCACTATTTATATGCCCGAAGTTTTAACTTGCTGTGATGTTCAAGTGTTGCCTTAATATCTTTTATTTTATTTTTTTAATGATAGGAAGGACATACAATTAAGTTCTATAATTAAACAGTGTTGTGTTGGTACGATACTTTTAGGTAAAAATGCGTAAAAACCGCTGCTGTAGAGCCTTCAGCGCAGTTTCAAAGGCTTATTTCAGTCGTTCAGTTTTTTCTCTTTTTATTTTTGTCCCCCCCAGACCAGGTCAGGGACTAACGTTAGCTTCGGTTACAACACGAATGTTTCAGCTTCTTATTTCTAAATTTTACCAAACATTACACGGTAGTGTTGTGCGCTACCAGCGTCTCAGTTCGGAGGCGCTCTCTGACCGTTAACGTCAGTTTCCTAATTTTGATGATGACATCACGTTGACATGTTTGCTAACTAACTAGCATCACATTTAGCCTGGCCATGCCTGCATGCACGCTGGCGGGGTTGAAAATAACAACGTACCTGGACTCGTCGGCGATGTTTCTGACGAAAAGAGATGTATTCGGAGGCCTCAGGTATCTCGCCATTTTTTATTTTTTTTTCAGCGGCCCGTTGCTACTGTTGAGAGGCCGTGAATTTGTGTATTGCAGCTATCTATACCGCAGCTGATACAGGGTACGTGGTCAGAACGCTCTCTCGGTACTGCGCATGCCTAGAAGTAACGGCGTCTCTCTCTCTCTTTCAGACCTCAAATAGGGATATCAAACTCACAGTTTACATTGTGGATCAGTGAAACGCCCTCTTTCTGTGAATGTAAGAAGTTTAATTACACATTTAATCATTGAAATATCCAAATATAAGAAAATAAATTGCAATTTCATCAGTACGCATAAGTTCCTGAAAAAAAAGCTGCTGTAGCAAACGAAATAGGTTTGTCAGCACGACTCTTCGAGAATAAACTGGAATACATAAATGTGCGAAATTAAAGAAAATATTTGGGTGGTTCATTACTCAGACTGTCGTGTAGTTATAAAGTTTTTGTTAATTCATAGAAAATGTCTTTTGATTCACAGAAATTTCTATGCGATGCCATTTAATTGTTTATCTGTTATTTAATTACGTTAGTCTATTATGAATGGCCAAAGGGAGGGTTTTCATCAGCAGGAAATGTCGTAAAACGTCTAAAATCAGACCTTATGTGTGACATCTGTGGCATCTTCATACTGTCTATGATTATAAGAGAGACATATGGCAATTACAGAACCCTAAATGGAATTTAATTCCCTAACAGTTAATGTTTCAAAATATCTGCCAAAGTGCATGCTCATAATTATTTTACTTCCCTAAAATAACCTTTATCTCATAAGCTTAAAGCTTCCTGAAGTTTTCATCTTAACATTTCCTGATTTATAATATTTTTTTTCTTTCCTCAAACAGAAGGCAAGTCTCCACACTGACTGTAGAACTGATTTATACCTGCTCATGCCCCCCAGAAGTATCCAAACCAGTATCACGGCCCAGCGTGCAATAAACCCGCTAGTCCACTAGAGGGTGGTGTGGACGTTAAGCCACAAGCAGATTTCTCAATATAGCCGACATGGCAAACAAAACTTTTATAAAATGTTTCTTTGCATGGATACCTTCTGTTTACGGTACCTAGTTAATATTTTATAAAACATGTTAGACACAGAACAAAAAAGGCCTCATTAAGGCAATGACCTCACGAAAACCATTGCAAATATAAGGGGATAAAAATATGACACACGCTGCTCTTTTTAATCAACACTTTTATTTAAATAGACACTGGTTTCTTCACTGCCAAGTTTATATCCGTTTGCTCTTTCTGATGAGAGTTGTCGACCCAACGGTCATAGTCTGAAATGGGATAAAGAAAAGGAAACACTTTTAAATCACAGACAGAATTAAGATTATAATCCAGCAAATATTTTGTTTGGTTTTTGATACCGCTGCTTGTCTGAATTCCGGTAAGATGGACTTTACCTCAACCATCTCTCCTCCTTTGAGCTCTTGAATGTGGTGGACCCTGTCAGTTTTGCAGACCAGTTTGCCGCCCTCAATATTGACAGTGCACTGCAGATCAGTGGAAGAGACAATACACATAATGAATCCTTCAAAACAGACAAGAAAATGAATTTTGAACATGTATTTTTCTTTTACTTCACTTTTTCCGTAGGAAGAGGAGCATTCTTAGACACAGATGACTAAACTTTAGTCAAACAGAAGCAGCAGAAGCAGCAATAAGTGACCAATTTAAAAGTGGTCCTGTTGCCATAACACACAATTGGGCAGTTTCTTAATATGAGTATGATTCATGAATAACGAGAATACAGTATTTTTTTAGTCTCTTAAAAGTTGCATCATCCTAAAGTAAATTTTTATTCCAGATAATATTTCTTATAAAATAAAAGTTAACTAAAAATTAGTAACCTTGATCTTCTTGCCGTCCATGGTGGTAATATCAGCCTCCTTGCCGATGGTAAACGAGTTGGTCAAGGACTTTGCGGGAGACTTGGAGGTGATGACAAAGTCATTGCCACTCTGCTTGATCTCAGTGATTGGCTTGATATCCTTGGCCATTTTGATGATATCTTCTGGGAGCTCTGTTAAGCAAAACACATGTATATTTGTTAATTTATGCACAATAACCTACAACTTCAGCTACTGCAAATAATACATTTTTTCTTTACCACCCAACTTTTTTCTCACCCATGGCCCTGAGGAACTCCTCGTAGTTCTCCTGAGAGTAGACCTGCCACGTTCCACTGAAGTCCATGTTGTCTAGAGGGTCTGTCTTCTTCACTGAGGTGGTGGGAGGCTGAGGCAGCTGCGTGAAGCTCAACAGAATGTGCAGATTGCTAGCAAATGCCCCACCTTCTTATACTTGATGGCAAAGGGCTCCCAGTGCTATGTCTAATGAGTAACAACGTCCTCTGAAGTAATCAGATGTTTGAATAACCTGGAGTTCATTTATACCAATGTGGCAACATAGCATTCATCAAAGGTCAATTCAAATGGGTAAATTTAGTAAATTTAGCATTTAAGAGTTTCACTGCTATAAAATATGTGCAGATCACACAGGAATTTGGCAGTAAAAGGCACGCCAGCCTATTTCACAGCTTGAATATTTTCATCCTCATTAGTATCATATGAGTACAGGTATTCTTTTTGGAGGCTCCGGTTGCAATTTGTGACAAATGTGGGACAGGATCTGAATCAGCACAGACAGCACTGGAAGAAAGAATCAAATCTTTTATAATGAGGATATCAAATCGTAGAGGTAGACCTTAACTGAACTTCATTCACGTCTCCAGCCTACTGATGTCAATCTGCCAGTCTAAGGTGATGTAGAAGGGTTAATGACACTGCGGACTGTTTGCTTCTACAGTAGGGAAAAAAAAGTGATTCATTCCGAAATCTTATACAAAGTAGGCTCTTGTGGCAATAAATACTTGACCATAAAGTTTACCGTAAAAAAAAAAAAAAAAGTGTTTTAGCAGTAATGCACCAGAGAAAAATTGCTGTAAATTCCTTTATTCACTTCACACACACACACAAACTACACATCTGCTTCAACAGAAACTAACATCAGAGTTTAG
Source organism: Pelvicachromis taeniatus (assembly GCA_015108175.1). NCBI lineage: Eukaryota > Metazoa > Chordata > Actinopteri > Cichliformes > Cichlidae > Pelvicachromis > Pelvicachromis taeniatus. The sequence goes on from VURO01048762.1 coordinate 29,970, forward strand.
GGTTTTTCAAAAGCACTTAAAGCGAGACCAGCATGACCAAAAGCAGATAAATGATCAAATGCAGTGCAAATTCAGCGCTAGTGGAGCCAGTAAGAGCCAGCAAACTATCTCAGTAATGTCAGTTATATAGAGATAAATCAGCCTTTTCTTGTCTAATTACTAGTTTGCTTACAGAAAATGCTACCATTGTTTACTGCAGAACACTGGCTTCTATAGTGGTAGTTTATGTAAGCTAATCAGCTGAAATGAGCTACTTTAAGCAAAATACTACATCAAGTAAAGCTGTAGAAGCAAATCCTGGAGTAGAGCGAATCAAGTGATGCCTTAGTTTGTTGCAGGAAATTCTCACATTTCTTCTCTTAAGGCAACATGTCCCGAGATCTTGGTAGACCCTCACTTCCTTCAGAAATATCGATTTTTGACTCCGTTTGGAGTCCTAACTCATCTCCACTGCATTAGCTGGAGGTTTCTCCCCATGCTTGTAAACACTCACGGTCACGTCAACCGTTTCAGAGCCATACTTGTTGCGTACAAAGATGCTGTACTTCCCAGAATCTTCCATGTTGACATTGTTTATAGTGATGCTGCTGCACTTGGGCTCCTTAGTGATTGTAAAGTGATCCTGGCTGAATATCTCCCTATCATTACGGAGCCAGAAGATCTCTGGGGCTGGTTCGCCATCAACGTAGCACGTCAGACACAGAGACTGAAGAGAAGTAGCAAAGAAATATGAAATGGCAGGTCACAGAGAGAAGCACATATGCAAAATTTAAACAGTTATTGTACCTTGCCCTCCATAATGGCTACAACATCAGGAAGGCCTTTTGTCACTTTAGCCCGATCTGAAACAAAAAGGCAAAAATAACTCTCTGCTGGCATATGATGTAAAATCTTTCAATCTTTGCTATTGAAAGAAATGTCCTTAACATGTGACATTAACACATAACATATGACTCACTTTTCTCCGCAATGGCCAGCTGCCTAAGGGGTAAAAATAAAGGGTTAGATCAAAATGACATTGCACAGTGTCAGGCAACGTTGATCTGTTTTCAAGTAAAACCTCCGTCTTTTGTAAAATTGTTCTGTCAGTGTCAGTGAAAGCCTTGATACCTCATCTAGTGCATTGGGTGTAGCACTTACTTCAACCTCTGGTGCTCCAGCAGAGCGTCAGCAAAAGCTGTTGGATGTTTGAAAAATAATCACAATAACAAATCTGGGGAAAAAATTATCTCGCAAATCTGAAGCAGTCTTTTAGAGCCTTTAAACTAAAATGACATTTCAACACACCTTGTCCTGACAGGTCAAGAAACCGTTTGTGTGTCTCTTTGCCGTCAAACATCTCCAGGGTGTATTTTCCTTTATCGTTCTCTGTTGGGTTAAAGATTTCAATCCAGACTTTCTGCATGCTGCTGCCAGGCTTTGTTCTGGCTTCCTCGTCAATCCTCTTCTCTCTGAGCGTGGAGGAAAGCATGTACACGGTTTACGTACCGCCGTCTATTAAAGTTAATATATAATACAGTTATGTTAGATCAGTGTGGCAGCCAGTGAGAAATTATTTCTTTTACATCACAGCTAAAGCATTTTCAGCACTGATTAGTGTAAAGAGACTAATGAAATATGAAATGGTGTTAAAGAACCTTTAAAATATCCAGGGTTGTAAAACATTGTCAATCTGCTTTACTTTTTTTCCTCATTTGCTGTTATCATTGATTGATCCAGCAGGGGGTGCTAGCAGTTTAAGAATTTGAAGGCTGTTTGCAGGTTCCTTGTAAAGCACACGAGGAGGATGAAGAAGATATTTCAGTGTGCAGATATGCAAGTACACATCAAAGACATCAAAGCCTTGTTAATTTGAGCTCTTTAACATGTAGCTGGTGAACTTTATTAGACGTTTTACAGGTTGTTCGTGTAACTGAAGTAGCCTCAGACTTAAAAGCCATAAAAGAAAGTGTTGCAGTACATTATCATGCAGTGGTGGATGAAGTACTTGGACAGTGGTATTAATATCATAATTCTCCATTACAACTTACAACTATTACAATCCATTACACTGAAAATGTATCTATGGCATCAACAGAAGTTAATAGAGCAACTTGTTTCCTTTAACTGGTATGGTATTAAATATCACTGCATTGCTATTTCACATGCATGGATGTGCAAGATAGAAGTATAGAGATGTTAGCTCTTCTGTACAGGGCAGCAAAAATATCACTGTTCTATTTACTGATCTGATCATCGGCTGGTAATAAATCATCGTTATCCAGAATAATATTTTCACTGAGGTTTGAACAACTCCCAGAAATTAAAATGATTAAGAAGATTCATACTTAAAGTATCAAATTCTGGGATTTAGTTTAAAATGACTTCATTATGAAAAAAATACTACCGGTATATATATTTAAACTGGTTGCTTTGTTGCAGAGTTTGATTTAATTTAAAATAGTTATGTCTCTGAAGCAGGTATTGGATTTTAGATTAGAGAAATGTTCTCTTTGTGAACTCACTTGAAGTACCAGCTGGTCTTCAGGAAGCTTATGTAGTATTTAAGTGAGCAGTAGAGCTTGAAACCTTCACCGGTGCTCTGAATCTTCAGCGAGCTGGCAGATAATGCTGTATGGGGGCGGGACTCTCGATTATTATAATAGCACATTTTGTGCACAAGTGTTTGTTATCAGAGATGGTTGGCACATTAATATTCTGGGCACAGAACAGCTAATCAACATGGCTTTCAGGTGTATTATCATCATCCCGACACGGCTCACCTTATGTAGAAAACAAGCCACTGGCACATTTCACCAAGATTGTTCTTCTGAATATGTGTCACTTACCGCACTGTTTACTCAGGTGCTGGAGAAGCTTGTCATACTCTGCGAATTAAAAATAATAATAATTCAAATTCAAATAGATCTTTATATTATATTTTAAATGACTAATTTCCACGATAACTCAAATAACACACCTGAACAAAGCGGTAATATTCTTGTGGATAGAAAATCAAGTCTTACCTTCATCCAGCAAGTTCAGTGTGCTCACATCTTCTCCTCTCCCATCTGACACCACTGCTCGGTACGAGCCTGCCTCTTTCTTTGTAACCTGATGGGGAAAAAAAAAAATCATCTACTGTATTAAAATTAAACACATTCATAACATTTGCCATTTAGTATCTGATATCTGTGAGAACTAAATATTTGATTTAGATGCATTTCCAAGACGAGGTAACGTCAAGGTGAATTTTGATGCATCTCAAGGTTAAGACTCATGTAGACTTAATCCTGTAAATGTCAGCTGTCAGTCTGTTTATCGCCTTTTGCTCTCTACATCAGCTACAGTGTGATGATTCATACTTGCCTCTTCTGAATATAGAGCAGGACACAATCATTATGCGTACCTGTGGGATAGTAAGCATGCTGACCCCTGATGGTGGATCATACGCAACCTGAGTCACCTCCAAACCATCCTTAAACCACTTGAGAGATGTTTCCTTTTTTGCATTCGTCACCTGCGTCAGGAGAGATAAACAACACCTGTAAAAATGGCACAAAGTGTTCTTGAAAGCTGTTGCAAAAAACTGTGGGTCCTTTCATCTTGTTTGGGTTATGTTAGAATTTTAGTTTTGGATTACAAGGAGGCTCATATGTTACTGACACATTTTTTTGTAAGTCACTTTAGAGTGCCAAAATCCATTCAAGTTATTTATATGAAGATAAATATGTGCTTAAATGATTTCAGTTTTAATGTAAGAAACTGAATAAACTTTCAGGGACTGCAGAGGCTTAAATGTAAATGTTCCTACACCATCTTTTTCACAAGTGAACACAAAAGATGTAGACGATAACAAGATTCATATTTGCATTTGGAAGCTGTGGCGATGAAGTCTGTAACATTTGGCCAAAATAGCTTTACTAAAGGCCACATCTGCACCAGAGCAAATACAGTGCTTAACAAATATAGTAGAGCACGTGTCACAAAAACAAGAAAACAAGAAATTTGTCAAAAAGTCATTTAAAACTAAAAAATATTGTTTTTTCTTATTTGGCAACTAAATTATTTGTGTGTTTCATTTTATGTTCACACCCACATTTGAAATGAGAAAGCAAAACAAAGTAAATAACTATAATTTGGGATCTTAATAATTTTTTCCCTGCTTTATTTTGGAAACCAGTAATTTAGAAAACTCATGGATAACAACAAGAATTATATTATAGCATTAAAAATATCATTTTAGTTTAAGAGCTTTCACAGACTGGTAGATGGAGCTCTACAGAAAAATGAAAATGATTTTGGTAAGTACCAGCACTGTTTGTTTGGTGCGACTGTGGCATAAACCTTATATTGGGTGATGATCTAATAAATTTGTACTTTATGGACAAAAGTATTAATTTTTGAACCACATGTATATAAAATCAAGCACCTAGCCATGCAATTTGCCTTTACAAACATTTGTGAGGGAATAGTTCATTATAAAGAGCTCACTTTTCTTCCATCCTACAAATTACACAATCAGCTGTATCATTTCAACGTGGAAGCATATAGGAAGCAAAGAAACTAAGCAATAAAGCAAACTGTGTCCTACTGACTCAACAGCTGAGTTTCAAACCTCTTCTGGCGTTAACATCTATGTTAGGAGCTTCACTGCATGGGTTTCCTTGGCCAAGCAGCTCCTGGGTGTCCCAGTACTTTTGTCCATGTAGTGCTTAGTAATCACTACAAGGTGCCAACCATTCATCAGCTTACACTGAAACAGCCCTTACACTGAATGGTTGGAGCAGCTCACACTTAAAATTGTTCATACTTATTTTTAGACTGGCTTTGTAGTGATAACGGAGTTAGCATAATACTACTAAAAATGGTTATAGTAGAAATATTTTCTGGGGGTTAGTATAAATGAGTTATGCCTGTATTCGGACATATAATATGTAAAAATATAAAAGTACCTTGCACTTCATAATTAATTCACAATCCTCATTTACACTCCATGACAAGAATTCCTGGAAATAAGGACCTTGGAAAACAGAAGAAATGGTGATCCATCTGTACTGATCATTTAAATTATTCAAAAACAAATAATTCATAACAGTATGTCCACAACACACAGTGGTAGCAGTGGTAGGTGTCTGAAATATAAATTATGCTGTGACTTAATCAGGAAACACTGGCCCAGCTGGTTTTTCTTTTATAGCTTAGTATTCTGCTTGTAATAGGCAGAATGAGTTCTGTGGACTTTGGGTCTCATATGGACTTTGAATAGTGGATCTGATTTGAGATATTCTGTTTACACAAGCCAACACGGGGACATTGGCCTCTACACACAAAAGAGGTTTAGAGCAGATCTCAGAGCTCAGGTGATGAAAACAGGGAATTCAGCGGCAAACAGGAAGCTTCATGTCTCTCTTTATGCAACTCTCTAATTTTAATATGTTTCATCAATAGAGCGATTATGAAAGGCTGTTGCCACTATTAGTTTTCACCTTGGAATGAGATAAACAAGTCTTTTAAAGCAACAAGTCAATAATATCAGTTCACAAAGACATTTTTCAGCATTAGGTCAAACACTCAGTAGAATATCTGCGCCAGTGACTGTCGTGCTGGTCCTTGATTTCATTCGTTTTATGTTTTTGGTGTGTGGTAGATTTCTCACCAGACTTCCTCTGGTTGTCATGTCGGATTGCGTCAGCCAAGGCCAGCGTCTCACGAAACTCTGACAGACACAAACAGTGTCAGACTGAGTGCAAGAATGAACCCAAACAAGATCTAAATCACATTTAGTCAGATGAGAATCGATTTCAACCTGTTGAAGTTGTATTTATAGTGTAAGGGAAAGTGCAATACAAGAGATAATATCTGTGTTTATATATCCTTTATCAATATAGACACATGTGGCACACATCAGCAAATAAAATTCCAGAATTTATTATTCAATTATGCAATTTAAAGGAAGTTTTAAAATGATGAAAGTCGGTTTTTAATGTTACCATTTTTTACATTTAAGCACTATTAAATAAATCACTTAACGTTGCACGAAACAATATAAATGAGACATTTTTTGAATGCTCTTTTGCATCACCACCTATTCAGATCATAAAAAGTCTCCGCAACCAACATCTTCAACAAGTTTTCAATGTTCTGTTCCACTTCTCGATGACCTGTGCATTAGGGAAAAACTCACCGAGCGGGCTGTGACGTAAAAGTGAAGAGAAAATCTGGCACAAACAGTTCCCATGAGCTTTTTTGAGCTTTTTATTTTTGCATTGCAAATAATATCCCAGTTTTCGTTAAGTTTTCAGAGATACTTGCACCATTGTTTTTTTTTTTTTTTATTACTGTTGAATGGTTTTCACCCTTTTATGATGTGTGTTTCTGTGCTTCTAAATTATTGAGGGAGGAAAATGTATTTTAGTTAAGGCTAAATTTTGTCTTTTTGCAGTAGCGTGTTTATTTATTCATTAAGTATCTTTGTGACATGTCTGCCTTTTTATTGGTCCCCAGATTTAGCACTTGTCACTTACTATGAGAGAATGACTTACTTTTATCCACAAAGACCAAAGTGAACTGGTTCTTGGCGCGGCCGTCTCTCAGCTGTGCCGTGTACGAGCCCTCATCCTCCTGAGAGAGCTGATCAAAAAGTATCTCCACCAAACCTTTGGCCTTGTCAAAGTTGATCTTGCGGTGCTGCAGAAAAGCAAACAAATGTTGCCACACATATACAGCACACGCATCAGCTCAGATGATCCCAGATGGCAGGTGGATGCACTATCCTATAGATGGCTCATCGTACAGAGAGAATACATCATGAAGCAGTCACATGAAAGCATCTGAAATGCACACTGAAGATGAAATATTTCTGCTTTTTTTTCCCATAACACATGCAAAGACGCAAACAAACAGTGACACAGAGAAAACAGCCTTTGAGCTCATTTTCACGGCTTTTATGCTCATCAAGATAAGTGTATGCCTTGCATGTTGATAGGCCTCAGTGGTGGATGTGATTTGTGATGTATGGCAAGCCTAAGGGCCCTAATCAGCTAAATGGCTTTTGAATTCACAAACCTCAGCTGTGATCATTTAGAAATAATGTGTAATCAGTGCTGTTCAGATGGAACTCTGATATTGGAAAATAATGGAATAAATGAAAATGAAATACAAGCGATAAATGGAAGCGGCTGAATATAAAGCAGCAGCAAACAAACCAGGGCAAAGAAAATGTAGTCGACAGAGTTGTGAAACCACAATAAATATGCTGCCTTGTACTCGTATTTGTTTTTCTCTCTGTGCACACATCAATGCACGGTTCAAAACTTACAATGGCAGCGCTGATTATTCTGTGCTCAGTGTCATAACACATATACGTTTGTTCACATTCAGTTTATGTTCCCTTATGATTGTAGTGTTTCTTTATTTTAGGCGATCCAACTCCCAATTGCACTTTTATATTTTCCATATTTGGTCTCTCATTACATTAACATTAACATAAACATTACATTAGTTTATCAATAATAGGTTGTGGATCCTTTTTTTGTTGCAAATAGTTACTGAGACAGAAATCCATTCTAAAGTTGCCTTTTTGTTTTCTTTTTTAAACCCTGACTCCTAGGTGACATAAGGTCCAAGCCTCCATGACCCTGAACTGGATAAATGGTTAAAAAGTAGAGGAATGGATATACACTAACTGTGCACTATATTAGCTGGACCTTGCCAGTCAGGAGTTGGACCCCTTTTCACCTTCAGAACTGCCTTGATTCTTCAATTCATAGATTCAACAATAATTTGCAGACATTCCTCAGAGATTTTGGTCCATATTGACATGATAGCATCACACAGTTGCTGCAGATTTGTTGGCGGCACATCCATAATATAAATCTCCCATACCATCACATCCCAATGGCGCTCTGTTGGCTTGAGCTCTGGTGACTGCGGAGGTCATTTAAGTACAGAGAAGTCATTGTCATGTTTAAGAAACAGCTTGAGATAAAGAGAACCGCTGAAGGCAGCCATCAGAAGATATTGCTGTCAGAAAGGAATAGACATGGTCAGCAACTGTTCTTAGGTAGGCTACGGTGTATGCGCTTCTGCATACTTTAGTTGTAACAGGTGGTTGTTTGAGCTATTGTTGCCTTCCTATCAGCTCAAAGCAGCGTGGCCATTCTCCTCTGACCTCTGTTATCGACAATAATTTGATCCAGAGAATTGGTGCGCACTGGATATTTTCTCTTTTTTAGACTATTCTCTGTAAACTTTAGAGATGGTTTCACAGAAAACATTCAGCTTCTGAAATACTCAAACCTTAAATCACCTTTCTTCATTATTCTGAAGCTTGCATTAATGGCCTAATAACCCGAATTAATTGTCAGGTGAGTGTAGTATATTTTAACTAGTTGTGTCTTAGGAAAGATAAAGGAAACATTTTCTTAATACACCGGATTTCAAAATTTCAAAGAGCTATTTTGTCTTGCACTAGGAGCTAACATTAGTTAATGTTTTAACTATTGATTTTACTACCTTAAATAATGTTTTCCTGAAGAACATTGTCCGAATTTGTTTTATGTGTCTCTCCCAGATGTTTCCCCCACCTGAGCTGATTTTTCTCCTAGATTATGTAAAATTAGCACAGCTTCCAGGCCTGTCTGCTGCCACGCACACCTGCTCTTCATCTTTGCTGATAGCCTTACTATCCTGCATTTCAGGATGTTCGTTTAAACAGTAATTGCTGTTTTGAATTCACTCTGACTTGTCATAAACACAGATGCTTGCACCTACACCTGATTATTTTCGCCCTGTAGGGTTTCATGACATCTGCAAATTTCCCACGATGTGAGCATGAAAGGGGGGAATTTTCAGCAAGCTTTGATGCCACTACCTGGGGATTTAAATGTATTCTATATTACATAACAGAAACGGAAAGCTATAAATCTGGTTTGTGGACACTTGAAGAATTTGAAAGTGTGTCTGTACCAAAACATAGGTTTCCTCACAGATACCTCTTAATTTAAACTCTTAATTTAAACTGATTTAAATTACTGTTATAATTAGTGACATGTTGTAGCATTTTATATCTGGTAGTTTGTCTTACATGCCCAGAAACTGGAACCAAGTCAATCAAAAATCTCATGAAAACACTGAGCTTGTAGTCAAACAGTGCAAAAACCCTCCTTCCTTTTTCCCAATCACGACTTGATCCTGATCGAAAATGTCATGAGGTGTGTCAACAAAGACGCAAAAGATTTAAAGACTTCACAGAAGATTCTTGAATGTGCAGAGAATCCAACTGCACTTAGACTAGACTTCATTTCCAATCTGGGTCTGTTGTGTTGACATGACAACATCCAGAAGACGGATTACAAAATAGCTCATCTTAGATACTTTGCTCCATATGTTCTTACCATGTTGTGTTATGCAGGTTATATAAATGTAGACAACCCAGAAATTTTAAGAATTGCTGTAGTCCACTCTTATTTTCTCCACTCGCTAAAAACACAAGCCGATTTACTTCTTTTCATTTTTTTCTCTTCACTTTGATCATCTGTAGCTAATTACCTTTCTCAACAGAGTACTAATTTAAATGTTCAAAGTGCTTCACACACAGCAGCAACTTGATCACAAGCAGATTTTGATAAAGTGCCTTAATCTTCATAGTTTGCCTGTGGTTTTAACAAATTGTAGAAAGTTCAGAACATATCAGCAGATTTGCTAGTTATAGTGTAAGATGAAAAAACGCAGAGGTAATTTATATGATCTGTATTACATGTCAGTTTTGCTGAGCATATGTCTTCCTGAACTGCCACACTGTGCATTTTTTTTAGATTATGGGATACCGATATCTTTTCTTGCATTTTATTTTAATGTGATGAACTCCTATTATGGCGTTCATGCAAATATTTCCAAGTCATTTCACTCAAATAAGATGTTTCCTAGACAAACAAGATCACAAGTGACCTCTACTCACTCATTTCTGCAGATTGTCAAACTGAATTCCTCAGATAATGATTTAACTGATGTGGGCTGCACAAAACTAACCTGGCACAGGTGATATAAACTGCTATTCAACACTAATAGAGTAACCTCGAGCAGCTTAAAAAGTGGCCCATTGGCAGATCCTTACATTAACAACGCTTAACCATTTAAAGGTGAGCAACAGTAGTATTTCTTAGGGTTTGTGAACTCCTCAACTTTCAGATTGTCAGGGACGCAGGATAACCAGATCAGTGGCTCTTACCGGCGTGCTGGAGATTTCCCGGTCATTGAAGATTAGACGGAGCTCAGCTGCATTACTCAGACTCTCAGTCTGAAGCCAAAGCCGTACACTGCCTTTCTCAGAAACCTCCACCTGCCAGGCTGACTTCAATGCAATCACTGCCAAAGATAAATTAAAGGCAGATTAAGTGATCAATATGTAATGAATAAATACTAATAACACTAATTCCACTGATTAAAATAAGCCGATAGCAGTATGTGAGCGCTTCCTCACATATTATAATGTCTTAGCAGTACATACACGGATTTCTGACTTGCCAACTGAGTTCTTTGAGCCGTTCAAGATCTGGAAAAAAAATCCAACAGAAACTCAAGGTTAATTATAGTTTGATCTGAACACGAGTTACATAATGCAGTTGTATTGTCAAAGTACCAGTGAATAGTGCAATGGTTGACATGGTCTGACTTTAATGCAGAAAAGTTGATTGAGAACATCTGCTTAGCTGAGCGAGTGACCTTGTGGAAGCGGCTGTGAGCAGAATAATTACTCGCTTGTGAGAAAAGCTTGATAAAGCTTAAAATTAAAGGCTCTGTATATTCCTGCTGCCGTCAGCTTCTTCAATAACTCAAGAGACAACGGAACATTTTTCATTCTGATGAAAGTTACATTTAGAAAGGGGCAAGGGAGCTTGCAAACGCAAACCTACTTTAACAAATTTCAGGATCAAGTTTACCACATTACCTTCAGCTGTGAAATCGTAGCTGGACGACTGCTGAGGGTTGTCGCTCATGTTCACCGTGTAGAGACCCAGGTCCTCCTCAGAGGGGTCCGTGAAGGTGAGGACTGACCTGACAGACAATGAAAAACAGACGCATGTACAGAGCTTCATCTGTCTAACAAGGGGCACAGGAGGCCGTGGGTGCCTTGCTAGTACTGGGTTGGTGCCTATTTTGTCTTCAGAGCTTCAGAGCAGTCTTAATTCTCTATGAAATCGATTTAAGAAGATGCTGCAGATATCTTATTCCACCACATCCCAAACATGCTCTATTGAACTGAGATCTAGAGATGATTTGAGCTTTGTGACATGCCGTGATATCCAACTGAAAGCAGGGGGCTGAACAAGTGGATTAATGCTTTTATGTTGTTCATGCCAAATTCTGACCCCACCATCTGTATATCACAGCAGAAAGCCAGATTCATCAGAACCCCCCCCCCCCCAAAATGTTTTATAATCTTCTATCTTCCAATGTTGAGCCTGTGTGAATCCTGACCTCAGTTTCCTGTTCTCAGGAATGGCACCTGGTGTGGTCTTCTGCTACTGCAGCCCATCTGCTTCAAGCCTCTTGTTGTTGTGTGTACACAGATGCTCTTTTGCATACCTCAACAAGTGGTTATTTGAGTATGAAACCCAAAGCCACCAAATCTTTTTTTATAACTTCAAACACACGTTCCTGTTGATGAATGCTGTTAGATATTTTCAGAGAAGAAACTATGATTGCTCTACATTGCACATGAAAACCTACCTATTCGTCTTGGTTTCTGCTCTGACTCTCTCAGCACCAATTGGGTCTGTGTAATTTTTGCTCCAGAGGAATTTGCTCTCGTCATTCATCTCAGTAGCTTCGTATCCCAAAAATATGAAGCCATCATCATCCACACCAATCTCAATGTTTTTGGTGCCTGAGAAAGAGAAGCCTGTTTAGAAGGAGTCATGTATTTCACTTTATTCTACAGTGCTGCTGTTGTTGTAGCAGTATAGCACTATGTAAGTAACAGTCCTTTTAGCAACACCAAATTGAACACAGTGCATATGCTGGATAGTGCATATTTTCCACTAGTTCAAAAGTCTCGATCCATTTCACATTTCTTTATATTTAAAGAAAAATAAGTTTAAATTTAATTTAAATTAAAGGAAAATAAGAAATAGCAGCAGGAATTTATTAAAGCGTGTGACTATAAATGAAATACATTGGATAAAGCAAATGTTTGTACAATTTCAAGGAGCCTGATAATCAATATTTATTCTCTTTTAAGCAAGCTTTAGTGTGCTTTCTTTAAGTAGACTTTGGGAATACTTCTAGAGTGACATCCAAAGCTCTTCTTTGGATGCTGGCTGCCTTTTGACAATCCTACACTGCTTCAATAATGTCAGGGTTGGGGCTGTGGGCGGGCCGATCAGTGACTGATAGTGTTCCACTGTTTTTCCAGATCTGTCCAGTATACTTTCACAGCATTGGCATTGTGTTTGGGATCATTGTCGTGCTGAAAAAAAATAAGCTATTGCCAGTCAGACACTCCATGGTGGCTCCATGGTGTAGTGATTTACACATTAGCCTAAGAAATGAAAAATCACTGTTGGAATTTGGGAAGTGACACATATCCCTTGGGGCTTCCATCAGGAAGGACATCTGGCATAAAAATCTGTCAAACCAAATATGTTTAGCTACTTGCTGTGGCAACCCCATAAACATAAGAGAGCAGCTGAAAGTAGCTTATCACTAAAATCAATCAAAATCTATCATTTTAGTCAAAATCTGGCGTGATGTGAATCATAATCACATCAAATTTGACAAGTTCTTGGCACATCTCAGTCTTTTCTCCCTGTTTTCTGTCTTTAAAAATGACTTTTTGACAGCCACACTTCCACTGTGTAAATTCTGAAACAGATGACGGGTCTCTCGGGTCCTGTGTCAGTTCTTTGCTGGATTTTTCTAATTTCTTAAGGACATAATTCTCACATACTGTCCCTCCACAAAACCTTAGGAAATCCACTTGTTTACTTTGTTGTATAGAGCTAAAGCTGGTTAGCTTATGCTAAGCTGGGTCAACCGTCTCCTGAGTCCTCTTCCATATCTGACAGACAAATATGAGATCTTTGCTGAGATTGTCTTTAATGCACATAACATTTTGTTTCTTTGTAAAAACTAAACAAAAATGACAAATGAGTGTGCAGTTCTCCCATTATTACATACGGAGAGGAATTTTAATTTGTACCATATGTCTAGAACCTGGATAGCTAACCTGGTTGTGTCTGAGCTATCACCGGCTCAGAGGGCAGCGAGGCACGACCCACTCCAGCCTCATTGACAGCCGACACACGGAAACGGTACGTCTCGCCCACCTGAAGTCCTGATACCTGGATGCCATTAGAAACACATCAATATTTAACAGTCACTGTCATAATTCATCACAATCATTTAAACATTTTTACCCCCAGACTCACAAAGTAATGAAATCCTGGGCTGGAGGTCAGAGATCATTTTTACACTGATAACAATCCAGTCATAGTCTAAACCACACAGTCATTGCTTGCCCTGTCATCTGATTAAATCTTGAACACGCTTATACATCGCTCACCTTGTAATGTGTGTCAGAAATATTTTTTTCATTCAGAGCAGTCCAGTTCTCTGATTGGTCTCCCTGGCTGATTTCCAGCAAATAGCCAGTGACGGGGCTTCGTCCTTCATACAGTGGAGGAGCCCATAAGAGCACCAGGGAGCCGTTTCTCACCTCCCTCATCTCCAGGTCGTAGGGGCAGCCTGAGAGAGAGAACAGATCATAAACGCAGAGCAACAATGTGAGGCCAGAAAAGTTGGGGAAAAGTGCACAGACACAAAAACAGCATGTCTTTGTCACAGTGGAAAGTCATTACAGAACAAATTATAAATAACAATAAAGTCAAAATGAGTACAATGACTTTCTCTAATCTACCCTGACTGACTTCATCCCAGAATGTGGTAGCTAATTTGCTTAATGATTTTGGGTCACTTTTAAATCATTAATGGCACAGAAGAAAGCCCATTTGCCAAGATTAACGAGCTGCACTTTAAAAGTGACACATTTGAGAGAGCCTTTTTCCATTTTTAATATTAATGGCACACAAAGCTGATATGAGCAGGGTCATAGCGGCTGGGATGTCTACGGAGCCTCGACTCTGGACTCTAGGTAACCTAAAGGGAATGCCTGGAGACCCTGCTCAGGGTTGAAAAAGCATCTCCTCCCCTTTGCATTTAGTGTAGCCTGCAGGATTCAGATTGCTCTAAAAACATTTTTTCTACTCTTAGAAATGTTTGATTTCAGTGAGAATAATAATCTCAGGCCTGCACGCACCACAGCCATTAAATGTCCAATCATTTTATTTGGGAGGGGCAGCCAATCACAAGACTGAAAGGAAGCTGAGTTGGCTTGTTTCAGATGAAGGATAAACTGAGAGGCAGCATCGAGTACAAGATAAGTGTTATTTTGAATCATGCAAAGCTGATGGTAGTCTACAGAGAAAAAAAAAGGAAATATAAATAGGCCTGTGGGTGACACATCAATCTAACCTCAATCAAAAATAAGAAAACAACACAAAAGTAAATTATTGTTACTAAAAATAAAGTTTAACACCAATTTTCTAAATGCCAGACTGATTTCATGTAACCAAAATATAGATACTGCATTATTTCCATCACTGGTAATTGATTGCTTCAGTCACTTTTTCCTGCTTTTTCTGTAGTGTTTTCAGTGTCTTGCTTTGGGATACCAACAACCATCCACAGCAATATTTGAGCACAAGCCACAGATGATCAACACATAATGAATTCCACTAACAACATCTAACCGCAGGCTGTTATTTTAGATACTGTGTTTTCACTTGACCACTGATCTCTGCTATTATTCTGCACTTTAATGGCACAATATGCAAATAAGCACATTTTATTCTGGATGCAAAATATGTATGTATGTGAGGTGACCACACACACGTCCACTGATATATATAAATGGGCTCTCAAGTTGATGGATGGTCTAGTATCTGTCTCACCTCCCGTCACAGAAGCCAGGGTCAACAAACAATGGAAACTGAATGCCAGGAGGGCACTGATGGAGGCACATAGCTCAGGGGATAAAACAGGTTTGTGTATAAACGTAACAGACAACTTGTAATATTTAAGTTGCTACAGTTATAGCGCAAAATGTAAATTACAGTATAGTGTTGTGGAAAGTGAACATGGATTTGAGCTCAGATCAAAAGCTTTTGTTAACATTTTCATATTAACAGAGTTATTTATTTCAGTTCAGTTTCAGTTACTCGATCCTGGTAAAAAATAAATAAAGTATATATTTTAATTAGGGCTGCCAACATGAACGCGTTAAACACGTCATCATGATTAACGTGATAACTTTTTTTTTGCATGGTGGGTCAACCTGTGCACTGTACCCCAATATAAATGAAAAAGGATGGAAGAAGTGTTTAGGTTCTTTAATTAAGTTAGGGATGTATTGTTCTGTGGGCTAATTCATGCATGAAAGGGTTGCTCACATAAATAAACCAGCGACAAGCAAAACAAAGTGCGGAATTGATGATTTAAACATTTAAGTACTTTAAAAGTAAAACATGCATAAAGGAAATTAAATTTCACCTGGCTCTGGCATCGTCCACTTCTCACACAGGAAAGCTTCACTGGCTTCAGACGGTTTCCCGATGCCGACCATGTTGGCGGCAAACACACGGAATTGGTAGAACTGTCCACTTGTGAGGTTGCAAACCTGCAGAAACACATCAGACATAAAGAGTGCTGATCAGTTTTGGTAAAATAAAAAATAAAATTAAAAACAGAAATGCAGATGAACGTAAAAGTTGACTAAAAAATGAGATTTTCATGTCAGAAACTTAAAATCAAGCACAGACATTGAGAAGCAGAAGGTGAGAGGTTTATCAGTAACTGTTTGATTATTTTAGTTTTTATGTTTGTAGTTTTAACAAACAAAAGACTATTTGTATTTGAGTATCATTTTACAATACACCTGTGTAGTGGGGTAATAGAGTGTTTACCTCCCCCCCAAAAGTAATAAAAATTGGTATTTGTTTATGGCACCTTATTGTAATACTGAATTGTAATATTTCACAGATCTTCACATTGTTAAAGCAAAGCTTTTACCTGGTTATGAAACCTGGTTAAAAACATGGCATTACATAATTCATTGCCATTCTATCACCTGCATTTCTTTTTGTTTTCCTTAAATTTATTTTCTACATTATTTTAATATTGTTCCTAAGAACATCAGTGTAGTGTTATTTATCTGGCTCAAACAGTGACTAAAGCTTTTATTCATATAATCAAAACCAAGTACTTGAAAACATGGATATGATGTCCTATCAAACGAGGACAAAAAGCTCCCCCCTTGAACAGTAAAGCCCTCTTTACTCAGGAAGGCATTTTACGACATATTTTCTCTGGAGATGCTGCCACAGCATTTTTCTGCAGTCCGTCCCCAGACACTTCTGCTTTGGAAAGACAGGGGAATCAGCCTTATTGATCGGCTCATTGATCTTTCTATTCACAGCCACTTAGACTTTAAGGCCCTTATCGGCGCTGTGAACACTTGTGAACCTCTGCTTTTACTTCAGCTCTCCACCAGCAACTAATTGACAAAACCACAGGGAGCTTTCTTTACTGTATCTAAACTACTCCACCCAACACCTGCTCTGCTACCATTCTCGGATATCAAGCTACAGACCCCTTGGCACGACGGTGACTCAGAATGCTCACTGGATAATCCAGCCTGCAACAGTCTGCAACTCCCTTTATTAACTAATGATCCCCCTCTAACCACACTCAGGTGGAGCAACAATCATCGTATTAGACTGAGATAAAGCCCATCCCCAGAAAGGACTGCAACTTTCATCCACTAGATGGCAAACAGGATGCATGTGATTATTAAAGAACTATTTTCCATCCTCCAGTGGGTCACCTTTTTTGTAGAGTTTTATCAGTGGAGCATCTGCAAGGCTGGCTGATGAAAGGCTGAAAACATGACCTGTACTTCACCTAGACTTGAATGTATTCATATTTTTTTTCTTTTGCAGCTTCTCTACATTTTAAAGTAAAGTAAAGGAGTAAAATATTATATTTTCTATTCCACTGTGTTCATCTGATTTTTTAAAAATTATATTGCATGTTTGGATCGATATTTCATTAAAAAAAAGAAGAAGCAACAAACCTCACATGTTTCAGACTTTTATCATTTTATCTTAAAAATCAGTCTAGACATTTTTTTATGGTTACATTTAAATAGCAATTTGAGGCTTACAGAAAAGCCTGTTAATATAAGTTGATTTACACTTTATAACAAGCAAGCTACAGCAAACGACTAATTAATATGCATTTATGCGTCAGAATTAACAAAGCAGCATTAATGTGTCACTCAAAGTAGCATCTGCTCTGGAAAAAAGTGCTTTTGTTCTTTTATTAACTGGTAAGTGTATGCATATGTTAATACTTCTGTACTTTAAGTAGGATTTTATATGAAGAACTTTCACTTGTTACAGTACCTGTACAGTATTTTATTGATGTACTTAAGTGAGCAATCTGTGTACTTTTTTTTAAGTCAAGTGAGAGAAAAACAGGAGGTTAAAGTCTGTTTTTGTCTTCTAAAATGGGCTCGTGATGTTCCTTTGTGACAGCTAAAGCAAAGAAGCTTCCAAAGCAAAATCATGAGCACAGCTCCAGACAGAAAAGCAGCCCTGAACACTAATGACTCTAATTTGCATCCAGGTAGCCAGCAACTTGATTCAAATGAAGGCTCATGCCGGGAAAAGAATTCTGTGCTTCTTGAAGACGTAATGTTGAAAAGGCTTGTTTAGCCCAAAAGGGGGCGCTGGGTGTTCTCATCACAGGGTTCCTTCTTCAGCAAAAGGGGTCTCCAATCCTCAAAAGTCTGCACTTTGCAACATGTGGGGCTAATCTTGATTTATGGTGGCACAGTCACTCTCGTTCTAATTGGCTTTGTCTTTGTTTTTCCCAGGAGCTAAAAACAGCCACTCGCACATAACACATTTGCACAATGTCTAATTACAGAGCACCTGTAATCTCTCTGAGACAGGTTAAAGATTTAACTTTCCTCTGGGTCTCCATGGACACTGCTTGTTGCCTAGTGACACAGCCAGTGTGGATGAGGGAGCTTTGGCCATTATTGCCATTATTTAGAGGCAACTGCAAAATCTAGAAATAACTTTTATTACTGTCATTATTATAAAAGTCCTTAATGCAAGGACTAGCAAGTGACTAGAAATCTCTTTGTGCACTTATTCTTTTTTTATTTACCATTTTCATCAAAAGTATAACAGCATGTTCGTTGTTTTTCTGCTGTTAGTAAATGGAAAACATGCAAACATGTTTTCTGCTAACAAAAGGAAACACTACACAATGCTAGCACTTTTGTATTGTTTATGCTGTCTATACTTACTGTACAATGTTTGATGACTGTATGAATAAATAATAATAATTAAAACAATGTCAGCCTGCTGTTGTTTTGCAGGTATAAGTTTTACCTTAAGTTTTATCATTCTATCTTTAAATCTCTATGCTTAATGTCTTAGCACAGAAAAGCGTGGCCTCATGTTGGTGCTTAATGGTGCCTCATGCTAAAGAGGCCATCGATGTCTTGACATTTTTAAAAGCAATCCATCCAAACAGTTTGACATTTTTCTAATAAAAAAAAATTACAATTGTACACAGAGTTTGAGTATAAAAAGGTGATGAGCTCTATTTCCAGAGGATGCTGAGATCTTTTAACGTTGTGCAGCAAAATATTGGAGATCAGTCAGCTGTGGAAAGTGCAGTGTGCTTAACTGTGGTCTGCTGGGGAAGAAGCATCACAGCCAGTGACAACAACAGACTGACTAAACTGATCAGGAAGGCCGACTCTGTGACTAGCTATAAACTGGACACTTTTGAGGCTGTGGTGGTGACAAGGTCAATGAACAAATTGCTGTCCATCATGCATAGTCCTGACCACCCTCCACAGCTGTTGCTAGACAGGCAGCAGCTCCACACCTTACCTAACAGACTGATCCAGCTCAGCTGCCACGATGATAGACACATGCAATAACACTCTACAATCCAACATATCTGTCTGGCACGTAATCATGTTTCCTTTCATTTAAAGAACGTATTGACATTTTAAATTCTGTGGTACTTGGTTAAGGTGGCTGTAGCTCAAGAGGTAGAGATGGTCGTCTAGATAATCGGAAGGTTGCTGGTTTGATCCCTGGCTGCACCAGCCTACGTGTCAAATATCCTTGGGCAAGATACAAAACCCAAGTTGCTCTCAGATGCATCCATCAAAGTATGAATTTTAGATTGTAAGCGTGGAAAAAAAATTAATGGGTGACTGAGGGATGTTGTATTCATAATTTCCTTAGGGATTGATAATGTGCTCTGGTAGAGTAGAAAAGCGCTATATAAGAAGCAGTCCATTCATTCTTTTAAAAAAATATTTTACATTGATATTATTATTAATACTGATATATTCTCCTGTGACATAGAAATTTCCTGAAATGGGTTCAATAAAGGATTTGTTATGTGATCTTATCCTTTTATATGGAGGAAAATTGTCTCTTTAAAAACTGCATTGCAAAGTCTTCTCTGCTTTTTGTGCCAGTCTGGTTGACAGCAGCCAACATATTTCACTGAAATCCAAAAACTGTGCCTGTGTCTATAACTGTAACCAGGCCTTCACCTAAGTCAGTTGTTAAAGTTCAGAGAAATGGTCCAAAACTTTCAGTATTACCCACCTTAAACTGGCGCTCTTTGACAGGTTTGATGTTGACCTCTCTCCATATTTCCGTGCCCTTTTCCTTCTGGTCCAGATAGTAGCCACATACAGGGTTTCCCCCGTCAGAGAGCGGAGCCCTCCAGCCCAAAACCATCTCTGATCCAGTGCATAGCAGAAGGACGATGGCAGAGGGAGCAGAAGGAACATCTGGACAAGCAGAAGGAATTGGGGGAAAAAAAAATCATTTAGATGAGAAAGTCTCAGCAGGCACTCCTTCTTGCTAAATAGACCAAAAAATGCCAAAAACTCTCAGACCGACAACAGCTTGTCCAAATTTTCAAACTCAAAACTCTAGGCCTACATTAGACTTTCTCCAGTGAGAACAAAAAAATATATATTCGCCTCATATTCTATTTGACAAAAATGTATTCCTCACAAAGAATTGGATTCAAGCTATTATCCCACAGGTAATGGTAGAGTAGCAGAATAGATGTGAGATTATTCTGACAGTGAGTGCCAAGCGAAATGAGTCATAACTCTACTATACTGCAGGCTGCAGAAAGCATATTATCTGAGATTGCAAGAAGGGTCAGTGGCTTTTCATGTATAGTCAGTCTCTGTCTGATTAGTCATTTGGTAGAGCTTACTTTACAAAACATATAGACTGTTATGTGACAGGATCACAATTTCCGTTAGATATGATAACAGGAGCAGTGAACAGTGATGTGTTATATTAATGCAAGCTTTTATTTCTCTGCCTTTGTTGTTAAATATTTTCTAAAAATGATTTTGCGTTACCTAAAATGCTGCAACTATGTGGAAGACACCAAATGACAAATGTAGGGTGAATGTCCTGCTTTACAATGCATATGCATTAACAGGGAGGACTCGTGAGGTTGCCAATGTGAAAACCAAAAAGCCATTCTACCAAGACTGAGTCAAAGCCGAGACAAAGCAAAAAACAAAAAACAAAGAAAAAATTATTAAACTGTGAAGAGAAGTTTACAAACACACATTATGGGCATGAATGTCATGATAGTTTTGTGCTTTTAATGATTTCTTTGACCAGGTCAAAGAAATCCAGAGTGGCATGATTTCATAGCGCACATCTTTAATAACTGGGGGCAAAAGCTTGAATTTGTTTTGGGTTTTCTATAATACACTCATGGTCAAAATTATACACAGAGGCTGAAATATATACATACACTCACTTAAATCTTTTAATAAGTGGTGCTGAAGGTTCCACAGGGTCTTTTCACATGACAATACCAAGGACTAGTAACTCTCATTAGTGATCTTGATTGACTTCAGCTGGCTGTTTCTCTTTGCCAGCATTGATAAGGATTTATTAGTCAGCATTCATTTGACTGACTGATAGTCAGATCCATGGGAAAATCTAAGGATTTCAGTGAAAATCACAGCAGAATTGTAGATTTAAAGAAGTTGTGAAGGAGCCATTTCTAAACAACTGCAACAGATTTTAAGATTGTCAGTACAAACAACTGTATGCAAGTTGAACCCATTTGGATGAGTTACCACTTTGCTTAGAAGAAGACTCAAACTGTCACCTTCAGATGAGAGGAAGCTGATAGGATGTTCAAGACAACCCAGGAACTACTGAGTCTCAAGCCTCTGGAGCTGAAACTGTTGGAGTTTTACATTGCCATGGACTGAGAGGGTGTTGACTAAGGCAGAAGCCCCTGCTCTAAAATAAACACCTTTAAGCTCAACTGAAATTTGCAGCTGCCCTTAGGCTAACTTTACACTTCTCTAATGGCCTTCCCAAAGCCCTGGCCTCAACCCTATTAAAAATTTGTGGACTACATTTAAAAGCCAACCGAACTCTACCAATTCTGCCAGAAGGAATAGTCAAATATCCAGGTATAATTATGTCAGAGGGTTGTTGATGGCTACAAAAATGGTGTCTATTTCTTTTAATAACAGTTTAAAGAAATCATTAAACTTTCCAAATTATTATGACATTCATGCCTATGATTAGCATATGTATACCACAGCTGCATACCAAAAAACTCCCTGAACATACTCAGCAATTTAAATATTATAATATATTGTAAGTGCTCTGAGTTAGATGCTCAATAACAGAATTACAAAATATTTACAAAGTCTTTAGTATTTTTTTGTTTATTGTCTGGCAGGCATGCTTACAAATGGCTGATTTGACCACGATGGGGTGAGACTCATCTGAATAGCTGCTGTTTCCTGCTCGGCTCACACACTTTACTCTAAACACGTACTCCTTCCGAGTCTTGAGGCCATGGACTGTAAACCTGAGGAGAGATTACATACAAATCAGATATATAGTAGCTTTGCATTTTATTTTTATTTCTTTTTGACTTTGTGTTTTGAATTCAGTTCATTTCCAGAGCTGATTTGCCAATTTCAGTTTAGCTTTGGCAGTTTGAAAATGTTTAGCTGTAGTTTAGTTTCAGTGTAGTTTTAGTCTTTTTAAATATTAACGTCAAAAAGAAAAGACAAAATAGATAACGAAAAAGAAAATAAATCTTCAGATCAGTTTACACTTTCTAAAGTATATTTTTAAAATTATTTTTTTTAAATTAAATTTCTTTTTATATCTAGTGTAAGTTTTAAGCTTAGTTTTAGTCAACTACAATAACCTTTATCTATCATGCCTATTACTAACTTACAATTATCTGGAAATGGCATATGAAATTAGATCATTTTGGCTGTCACTATAACTGAATTTTATTCATACTAACAATTTTCCTATGTACCTGGTTTTAGCAAAGGGCTTGTTATTAACTGTCTTCCAGTTGTGTTTGCCAGCTTCACTGTAGTACAGATAATATCCCAGGATGCTGTTTTTGTCTTTGGGCTCTTGCCACTGCAGCAGCACAGAGGTGTCCGTGTCTCTAATTGCCATGACGGAGTGAGGTGGAGCTGGCACAGCTGGTGGGAATCAGATAATAAACAAAAAACAACATTATCAGCAAAAGCCATGAAACTTAAAATGGTAAAAGGAAAAGTGAGTACAAGATAGAATAGACCTATTTTTCTATCGATAATCTCCTCTGGAGTTGGCCCACAGTAGAGCTTGCAGATGGTAAATCTTTTGGTTTCCATACTGAAATAATCTGGAGAAGCATAATAATTTAAGGACTTTATCAGTGCTTCCCTGTCTTGTTTGTCTTGTGCACACACACATGCACTCACATACACCTACACTTGATCTACAGGTCCTAGAAATGCCTGTGTGGGCTCTCTCTGGGTGATTCTAACACTGGCCAAAGGCGTGATCATGAATGGTTGTCTCTCCTTATCTCGCCGATAGAGTGTCAACCTGTCCAGAGCATACCCTCTTGCTTCATGTCAGCTGGGATAAGCTACCACACAACCCTGAACTGGATAAGAGGAAGGAGATGGAAGGACTTATTATAATTTAACTACTGGTTGCATAATATAATACTGGCACCCCTGGTGTTTAGACTGGTTGTAAACAATGCTTTCACCATGCATCTTTCTGCCACTGCGTATGAAATCTTCTGGGAAAATGAAAATTTATTGTGCAACCAAAAAAGGAAGATGACTTTTGCTTCTCCCAGTAGCTACTGGCTGTTTTCTGCACATAAAACAGTGGATTCTTTAGGCTGCATAGGAATATCTGTAGAAAACTACCCTTAAAAGCAAAAACAACCCACTACTGGTAGATAAGGCAAAGAAATATAATTTCACGTGGACTTACAATATCATTACTTTTTATGTAGAACACTGGCTACACCTGCTACAGTTACATATCACATATTCTTGGATTTATCATCTTGGAGTGATATCTGCCCAGCAAACCCTGGTTGGTGTTTCTGGGACAATCCCAGCTAAGACTGCCAAAAAGTAAATGAAAAGACTCATTATATATTCATATATAGTTACATCGAGATATTCACATTCTGTTTCTCAGACATGCAGAGGACCCCTTTTCTCTTTCACAGTCAATTTTAGGCGCGTGCATTATTGAATCACATAAGTTCACGTGGAGCATCTCCTATTTCGCTTGGATATGTTTTGTACTTTTTTATTTATGGGTTGTTTCAAAACATCTGCCACTTTGCAGTGAAATGTTTTTTATACTATAATCCATTTCATATGTGGGAAACCTTAGAGGTTATCAAAAACACTGCTTTGCTTTGTTCCACCTCCGTTGGGCGTACCTCAAAATGTTGGGAACATTCCACTGGACTAAATATTTTAAGAGGAAGAAAATGCAGTCAACACAGTTGTTAGAGCACAAGGGTACACACAAAGTTGTTCAAAACCACTTACTGAAACTTTCACGAATTCTACAAATCAAGCACGGAATTAATTTTTTTTAACAGAAAAGGAATGAAAATAAAAATCCTAGCACTAATTTGAGTTTTTTCTGTTTTAAAAAAAAAGTAGTACATGACCATGTTCCAGTATTGTTGTTTGGCTTGTTTGTGCTGTTTTGATGAACTGATACGGTTAATCACGTTGAGAAAAGTAAAAAATAAGGAGGGTAAGTGTTGCTAGATATAAATGAAATGTTATTGTGGTGAAATAAAAAAGGCTCCAATGATAGCATAAATGCTAGAAACAGAACATGTCATTTTATCCTGATGCTAAGTGATTGCTAGGCAACTTGACAATGCAATAACATCAGATGCTGATAAAAATCAGCAGGGGCCTGAGATGTACCTGTGTGCCAACTTGAGAAGTCCGTGGCCAAAAGAAACTAACAACGCAGACAAGTATTTGTGTATTATTGTAATACTATTAGACCCATAAGATGCGTCTCATACTGTCATTTATTTAAAATTATAATTATATGGTTAGTATTATTATTACTGTGTTTTGACTGCTCCTATCCTTCAAGGTCACCTGTGGTAGCTGGAGGACTCTTGACTTTTGCTTAACTTGGTGAAAGGACACTCTCTCTGAAGTTGAACACAGGAAAGACACACACACACACACACGCAAATCTATCTATCTATCTATCTATCTATCTATCTATCTATCTATCTATCTATCTATCTATCTATCTATCTATCTATCTATCTATCTATCTATCTATCTATCTATCTATCTCAAGCCCTTGATATTGTACTGTTATCTGTTCTCAATAGTAAATCCAGATAATCTATTAAACCACTGAAAACTGGAATAAATATACCCACATCATCTCTCTTGAACAGCTAGAGTAGGAGAAACACAGTTCAGTGTGGAAATGCTGAACAGTTTAGGCAGTCTTTAAAATCTAAGTCACCTTTACAACAGGCAGAGTAATAAATGGCTACCGGCACATAACATATTTAATCTCACCTTGTGGCTTTCCAAGGGAGATTGGAGTGCTCGGCTCAGAGGGATCACTGACACCATACTTGTTGACTGAACGCACTCTGAAGTAGTACTGCTTGCCCTTCACCAGGTCAAATACTGGGAACCTGGGAGAGTTTACCACCATGTCCAGACTGACCATCTCCCAGCTGTTTTTTCCTGTCAGGGACTGAAACATGTAGGGAATTAAAACGCACAGAGTTAATTTCTAAAGTGCTATTTATCTCAAGGACATCTTCATAGTTCAGAATCCTTAAAATATGCAGATGGATTCAATCTGCACAGTTTGGAGTGACAGACAGTGATACTTTGATTTAGAAAGGCAGAAATGTGAAACAAGGAACGGTATGCCAGGATAAAGTAAAAAAGAAGACAGATGAGTAGGTATGCAAATTGTAGACCACCAGTCTGTTATCTTGATTTTTTTTTCCCCATTTCATTTTTGTCAATTAGTCATCTTTGTGCAGTGTCTACTTTATAGGCTACATTAACTTTGCTGTTGTCCATCATCAGTCTCTGTTTAGAACAGGGTATATTCCCAGAGATCTGTGATTATAAAGTGTGTGCTCAAGGGCAAATATGATATTTGAATGTTCTCTTCATTATATGAGAGGAAGTGAAGCTGCGGACTTTTAGTAATTTCAGATGCCTTTGATAGATTTGACAGTTTTATTACCTCAGTAACTTATAAAGGTTCAATAAAGATTTATTTCCTGTAGCAGTTTTTTGCTTATTGAAGGTAGAAGCGGTTCAGTGCCTGGGCTGATATTAGAGAGCCTGTAGGCTTTCTATTATTGTAAAGGCCAGGGGCTGTCCACACACTCCAATATGTCGGAGAAAACTTTTTTTGACATCACCGATAACACCTCTGAAAAAAGTTTTTTGTTTTCTTTTGTTCAAAAAGATTGCTGGATTAGGCGCATGGCTAATTTTAAACCACGAAGCCTTTTAAATAACTCATTCACCCAACAACCAATCACTAAGAAAATCTCTGCATGCAAGCAAAAAAAACCTCCTGATGCCAGAATATGTGGCATGTAAGAGCAACATCAAGGTCTGCTTGGTTTTAATAAGATGGTAAAGTTTCAGTTAAACTGACAACGCCGCAGTATATGTGGGTGTGTATTCCTTCTCCTTCTGTCTGTTTAATTAGTGCTGTTGTCAGCAACCTGCTGTTAATTTGACTCACGTTCCAGCTCCGGACTTCCCAAACAAAACAAGGGGGACGTAATGATGCAAGAACACTGATTCTTGTGTTCACTGGATGTGAAGGTATTACTAATTACAACTGTGGTTTGTTGGATACTTGTAAGTATTCGTATAATAGAGAGAGCATTATATACACTTTTCAGAAACTTGGATTGCAGCCCATTTTGCCTTCACAAGTGCCTTCAGTTGTTTGTGACACAAATTCAACAAGGTGCTGGAAAGATTCCTCAGAGATTTTGATCCATATTGACATGATAGCATCACGCAGATGCTGCAATTTATCAGCTACACATCCATGATCCACCACATTTCAAAGCATGGCCATTTAATTCACTGTCATATTAGACAGAACCAGGTTTAGTTGGTATGAGCATTGTGAAAATAGGTACACTGTGGTCATAGGGTGTGGGGTGGCTGTAGCTCAGGTGGTAGAGCGGGTCACCTCCGCACCGGAAGGTCGGTGGTTTGATCCCACTGGCTCCTCCAGTCTACATGCCAAGTATCCTTGGATACTAACCCCATGCTTGCCTACTGGTGATGGTCAGAGGGCCCGGTGGCGCCTGTGTCACCGGGCCCTCTGACACTGACAGAGGCGAGGCTGTCTGGCAGCCTCGCCTCTGTCAGTGGCTACAATGTAGCTTGCCATCACCAGTGTGTGACTGTGTGTGTGAATGACTGAATGTAGTGTGAAGTAAGATGTGGTGTAAACGCTTTGGGGTCCTTACGGACTAAGAAAGCGCTATACAAATGCAGGCCATGCCATTTCATAGAGTGACAGACTTGGTCAACAGCATGTGATATTAAGAGGTGTCTCTGTGTGGTCTTCTGCTGATGTAGCCAATGTGCTTCAAGGTCTGACATATTGTTTGCTCAGAGAAGCTCTTCTGCATAGGGAGTGGTTATTTGATTTTCTGTTGCTTTGCTGTCATTTTCATTTTTTCAGACCATTCCATTTCCCCCAATTCTGTGATGATTTCCTCATGTCTAAATGTATTGAGATGGTGCCACGTGATCGAATAAGATATTTGAATTTGAAAAGATTTACTTAACTGAATAGCCTGGTGAGTTTATATCTAATTTTAATTTAAATGTAGATTTTCTTAAATGTCTCTTAGCAAGTGTGCGTTTGTTCCAGCATCTACAGAGCAACATTAAACTTTAGCTGGAAACTTGAAAGTATAAAATCACTGCTCTGTCAGTTCTGGATTGCTTTCTGCCAGCTGCTGAGGTTTTAAGTTGCTGAATGCTGTGGTTGCCAGCTAGATGAAATCATTGTATTCTGTTTGCTACTGAGTAGGTAAAGTACACCAAGTCTATTGTTGCTAAAAACAGCTGTATGCAGGCTGCAGGCAACAATGATGCTATGTGGCGCGAGACTGAACCAAAACACTAAAGCGGCAGTAAAATGAAAACAATTAGTTGAAACATGCCATAACGCTTCATGAAGTGCAGAAGCTGCAGACTCTGGTGAAAATTCTGCTGGTTTACAACTTACACGGACCCATTACATTTTTTAAAATCTATAATTGTGGAGTTAAGGAGCTTTGGCTCAGATGAATGTATAATATTTTACTGCTGTCCATTTCCCACATATGCATACATTTTTAATTTGGAGGCAGGTCTTTTTAAAATGAAACAAAAGCCAATTTGTAAAACTTCACAGAAGGTAATCAGTTAGTCTTATTTCTCAGATTTGTAAATTAAACAGTATAAGTTTATCTCAATTATCCAGCTGTCTTAAAAATGAAAATCTAATCATGATATCTTTCAGTTTTTTCTTCTGGAATGAACAATTATCACTGCAATTTCAGTTTGCGGTTCTTCAAACAACATATCACATGATTGCAGATTAACTGTGGCTCACAGAGCAGGCCACTTTTTCAAATAACAGATCCAAACAAATGAGCTTGATAATAAGAATCTGATAGTGACCAGTTTCAAGTCGCTGTGAGGAGATTTTCTACTGCTGCTACAAAGATTAGAGATTTTTCTCCAAGTTTGAATTATGTTCAGAAATGATTGATCTAAAAATGATTTTAGTAAATCTATTAAAACTTCACTTATGAGCCCATAAGATGAAAGAAGTGCACCAAACCCTCTTGGATGCCTGCAACCAATCAGAGTCTTTTGAGATGTTGTAATACAAATATTTATGTGCCGTGACTGACCCGCTCCACGTAGAAGGTGAGCGGCTCCCTGCCTCTGGGTTCAGGCTCGGTCCAGCTGAGCACCACGTAGGTGTCGCTCACCT
This sequence comes from Pelvicachromis taeniatus, assembly GCA_015108175.1. Taxonomy (NCBI): domain Eukaryota; kingdom Metazoa; phylum Chordata; class Actinopteri; order Cichliformes; family Cichlidae; genus Pelvicachromis; species Pelvicachromis taeniatus. Next base: position 58,487 of record VURO01048762.1, read on the forward strand.
CACAGGCGTGGACATTTGTGGGAGGAAAAGGAGCTTTGATTCGACCTAGAGAGCAAAGACAGGAGTAGGAGGCGGAGGATGTCAAATATAAAAGTTAGAACAAGGTCGATGAGAATGAAAATTCGTTTGATTCTCTTTCACTTAAAATGATTTTGCTGCTGGATGTGTCTCGATTGCACAGCACCTGGCTACCCCAGTTTCACCTCCTTTTCTAATACCTAAGTATAGCAGATAACATGCAGCCAAATAGTTTAAGTCAGCACACTTTCAGTGACACTCCATATGATTCAAGGACAATAGAAATGTTCAGGTTTAGCCAGATGTGTCCCATCTGTGCTCCCACCCTGTAGAGTTTGTAGAGCTGCAGTGTGGTTCAGAGAAGAGCTCCACAGCTGAAAGAGTGGTGAAGAGAGAGGGATGGTAGAGCCAGGAAGCCTTTGTTAGTATACAGAGGAGTATCTGAGCAGCAGGACACACCGTGCTTTAAAAAAATAATGTTATGTAGCGCTGTAGTGGTTACAGAAAATGTTATAAGGCTATGTAGTAAAATCTGCTGATGACAGACAAAAGCAATGATAAGCTCCTTAAACCCATTTTCAGGGAGTGGACAGCTATTTATAATGAATGCTGTCAAATTGTGAAGACATACAAACATTTGTGTGGTATATGTGAAGACAAATGAAAGTTTAATGAGAACAGATATTATTAAGGAGGCTCATCAGCGCCTGTATGGTTTTTCTCAGCAGGATAGATGAGAGAGTAATTATACCATATTTTACCTCCTCTATTTAATGTATGCTAGCATTTCTTTCATTTGTTGCTCCAGAAAGACAAGGACAGGCTACAAAGAGCGATTAACACCAGGTTTAAATGTATTACAAGAACCCAAAGATCCCTAATAGAGCTAAAAGTACACAGTAAAATTCATGCCATCACTAATAACCCCACACATGTGCTTCATAATGAGTATAACAGTGCCTCCAGGACTGAGTTTTAAAGCACAGGCTTGCACAACAAGCCAACAATGCTTGGTAATCAAATATTGTCCATAAGAGGGATATTAAGCACAGTGAATTTATTTTGGTCTCTAAATGGTTTATGTACTTTGCAGCTTTACCATTTTACATTTACATTTCTTTTGAACATTTAACTGTTTATTGAATGCCGTATTGTTTGACTGTTGAATATGCTAATTTAAGGGATAAATGATTAGATTTTTGTGGCTCTTAAAGTGCTCAATCAAACTCCGTTTGAAGGTAAACAACACACACACACACACATATACACATATATATATATATATACACATATATATACACATATATACACACACACACACACACATATATATATATATATATATAACAGTAGGGAAATTATGTTTAATTTCCAGCTAAAATGAGCATTTAGGGACAGTAAGTGGAATGTTCCTGATTGGTATAGTCAGTCACCTGACCTCAGCATTAGCATTTTATTATTTACACATAATGATTCCACATGGCAGACTGAAGTTTTCTCCCATACGGTGTATATACTGTACACAAAAGGAAAGGAACAACAATACATGTCTGCAAATTGTGATGAAGGTTTATTCCTGTTTAAAGGGAGTTTTTTCTACCCACTATCAACAAGTGCTTGTTCATTGGGGCATCATCTCATTCTTGGGGTTTCCTCTGTATTGTTGTTGTCATGGTCCTGGGTCATTTGACCCAGTGTTTTGAGTTATTCTGTGTTTTTGTCATTTTGTACTATGATTTTTGTATAAGTTCACTTTGTTAGTCTTTAGTGTATTCTATATTGTTTAGTTATCCTGTTTTGAGTGTCCTGTCTGCCCTGTTTAGTTCCCTGGTTATTTACTAGTTTCCCCCTGTGTAGCCGTCCGTCATGTCTGTGCTCTCCCTTGTGCTCCTACGTGTTCTCTCTCCCCTTCCAGTCTGCATCTGTGTACTTCCTGTTTTACTTTGATAGTCTCCCATCAGTGACTGTCATGTTGTGGTTGGTCCTGCCCTGTCTGATTATGATTATTTGTGTCACCTGTGTTCCCTGTGTGCTCCCAAGTCCCTCGTTATCTTTCTGTGTATTTATGTCCACGTCTCCCTCAGTTCTGTGTCGCGTCCTCCCTCATAGCTATGTGACTCTCCCTGTGTTTCCCAGTGTGTTCATCTGTTTAGTTTTCCCCAGTTTAGTTTTGAGTTTACGTCCATTTTTCCGTGAGTTTGCATTTGGGTCTTTTTCCTGCCTGCACACAGCCGGTTCATGACAGTTGTAAGGCATTTACCTTATAATATAAAGTGCTCTGAGGCGACCGTTGTTATGATTTGTCGCTATATATAAATAAAACTGAAATAAATTTCATAAAGCTTACAGCCTGTATATGAAAGTTGGACATTTGGGTCTGCTAAGTGAAACCAATGCCAACTTGAACCTATTTCTTTTTTTCCACTGACCATCTGGGGTCATTAATACCCTGGGCTCCTATAGTCTTTGCCCAATTGATGAATTTCTGGCCTCAAACATATTCAATACAACTTTGAGATGATTTTGTAAATTAAGGTCCCCGAGATCAAGATCAAGCCGTTCTTGGCAGTTCAATGAGATTGTTTCAAAGTACTTATGAAGCCACTTATAAAAGTACATTGTTATTTTTATAGTTTGCTTTTGTGATAATTAAAAAACAAGCCAGCTGTTTCTCTCTGTTTCCTGTTTTCCAGTGCTCTATTTAAGTTTGTTACTGCATACATTATCTACAACATATTTAACTTTAAATGCAACTCTAAATGCAAACTTACAGAATGATCAATATAATGTATTACAGAAGACTAAAACTAGATCTTGAGATCAAAAACTCAATAATAAGGAGGAGTTGTCTTTTCATTGCTCATAGGGGGTCATATGATTGTTGGGTTTTTCACTGTATGTATTATTGTAGGGTCTACATTACAATGTAAAGCACCTTGAGGCGACTGTTGTTGTGATTTGGAGCTATATAAATAAAATTGAATTGAATTGAATTGAACTGAATTAACAACAAAAGTCACATTCTGTTTTGGTTGTGACTTTTTTTTCAACTCACTTTTCAAATCTGGAGGCCAACCTGCCCTTTTTTGAAAGCTAAAATAAGACAGAAAATTTCCTCTTTTATTGAACTTAAAGACCATAATTCAGTGGCTCTGAAACTTCTCATGCCATGCACTCCACCTTCAAAAGTTAAACAAAGGTCAGACCTCTAAACGTCACAATTTTTTATAGATCATAAATAATAAAAAAGGATCCAAGTTTAATTTTAGAGGTACAAAGGTCAGTGAGACAGCATTAGCAAACTACATATATCACATTCATTTGGCTTACTTTCTCTCAAACCCTCCCACAGCTCTACAGCACATAACCTTTCAAATATTCTGATTCCTTATTTTACACACAACATACAATCTGCACAACACAAAATCTGTGTGTCTGAAGTTATGTGCACTGCAACACAGTCAGTCCAGATGGAGACTGATCTTCAGGATGTTGTAGTGCTATGTCATTTGACTTCTGTAAAATCTACATGCATGCACTTTGTTATGCATGTATACACTTTCTACTCTAAACCTCCCCTGGAGAACAGGATAAAGAGAGTATAAATGGACTCCATGTGCTACATGGTTTAGATGGCTCCAAAAACACAAATTCCTCCTCCCGCTTTCCTTTTTATCTGTCCGTGGGTTACATTGCCAAGGTTATCAGCCCTCTTCACAGGCATTCACACTACCTCGAACCACTATATGCATTTACCAGGACACCGCCAGGGACTGTTCATTCTTTTCACTTCTGTAAATGGAGCAAATGCTCATTGCTACAGTCATACAATTACTGCAGCTCATTGTTAAATATAATATGAAGATGCATTAAGCCACAAACCCCGAGGGATCCTGCAGGCATAAACGAGGCACCATGCATGCTGGTAAAACATGGATGCTGTTTTAAATTAAGGGTAAAAATGTTCAAGTGGCTTGTTTTTCTTACAAAATTATGTACTGAAATAAACATAAAGCTTCTCACCTTCCAGTTCATCTTTTGTGATAGTAATGCTCCTTCCTCTGTCCACTGTAACCACTGAGAAAGGAGAAAACACAGAAAGATACAGGTTAAAGATAGAGAGGAAAGAAAGGAAAGTGGTACCAGGGTAATGAAGTTATATATGAGCTTACGATAACAGTATTATTGCTAATGTTAGAGGAGCAGCCACTGTTAAGAAAGTTGGACTCAGAGAGACACAAAGATGTGAGCTAGACCGACATGGGAGGATGGAGAGCAGGCCGGAGGCAAGTCAGCCTTCTGTCCGTCCTTCATCTGTGTTTAATGATCCACAGCATCTGACCAGAGTCCATCTGTCCTCCCAGTTACACACAGGCACGCATGCACACCATGATCCACATCGCATCTTATTAATTGCTCCCATCCTTCCAACATTACACCGTTGACCAAACAAAAAAGCTTTAAAATAAGTAATCTTTTAGGAAATAATGTGTTCTACCTCACAATGTAATTAAGAAGCTGTCACAGAAACAACTGCAAAAGCCAGCGGCTGTACAAAGTGAGATCTAAATCTGCACACCTACATCTGTTCTCTCTGGTAGTGCTGATTTCCTTGCAGGTGTAACATGGCAACTGAGGCAGATGAGGTGAATAAACAGTAAGAATGAGCTGATAACACATTGTTGGCACTCGCTCTGGTCATTTGTAGATGTAGATGAGTGACAAATTAAAGGAAAAGCCTGAATAAATAAGTGGGGATACATAGTGCACGCAGATGCTTCCATGAAAAGATGCAGTGGTCGCTCAATGGCTTGATGTGTTGGTATATGTAAATCATATGTTGTAATCACAGTCAGCAACAACCCAACAGCTGCATGAGATTTCCGAGAGATGTGCTAATCAGATGGAATTGCCCAATGATTAAACTGCATTTCCATCTTTATTCTACCATTAGGTCCACTCTAAGTAGCTACAAGGGAGAGGGAACATATTTTTTCCCTAATCTCTCACTGGAGACCACCATATCCACCTGAATCCAAAGGTATTTTAAGTTGTTGTCCTTGGAGCAGGGTGCTAGCTATTTAAAATACCCCATTGATAACAGTGGTAAACCCACCCATGGTGCTGATTTGGTAGGCATTTGTCCTCACATAGCAGTTATGGAGCAACTGCATTTTCAAACCACAGTGCTTGATGAAACAGTCTGCTATGCTGAGTGGAGGAATTTAAACTTTCTTTGACTTTGGCTGTCAAAAGACCAACTATGGAAATATGTAGAAAACTGCTGAGACTTCAAGGTTCTTTTCTAAGGAGCATGGTCTGTTCATGGGGAGCTATGGGTCAACAGCTCTTGTTTGTAATGTGCTCTATAATGTAATGTGACCTAACATTAGTCTGAATGAAGGAAATAAATGAGACGGTGACACTTTTTCATTCTGGCACACGTCATGTTTTCCTTTCATTACCCATAATGCAGCTTGAAAGCCAACAGTTTAGTCAGAGATTCGAGTCAGATGACAATCTCAAAGTATGAGAAGAAATTCATTCTTCCTTCTGACTCTATAATCTTACATTTTTGTTTTTCAAAGTAGACAACGTTTTCTAGAGTCAGAAAAGCCATTATGCATCTTTTGTCAGACATCCAAAAGTACTACTAAAGAAAAACACTTTGATGTGTCATACAAGTCCCCCAGTTTTATGAACCATATGAAGTACATGAACCTGACTGCAAACTGATAGGACAGTTTTGGTGCTTGTGATGTTACATCATCAAGGCTACCCAAAAGAGAAAATTAAGTCTTAGTGAGTGGGAGCATTTATTTATTCATCTTCTCTTATGAACTTAACAAGTAAATGAATTATGATTAAGAAATAAATACAACTGCATTGCAAAACCTGATGCAGTAATTTAAGGAATTTCAAGAAACTGTTTTATTCCACTTCCTAATTGATTGGGGAAAGTTCCTCCACTAAAGCACCCATGCATATTTGTTGTGCTTTGGCATTATTTATGATATTTGATGTCGCAGTCAGGTTTGATGTACAAACATCAATATCCTGCTGGTCAGGTTTAAATTTCACTCCATAAATAAATCAGACGATGCTGGAAAAATCAGCAAAGGTAACAGTCGATTTACATTTTACAGCTTTTTATATGTCAGTGCTGAATGTTTAATGTGTTACCCATAGTCCTGGTGTGTTCCAGGGGGTCTGCAGTGAGGATGGGCTCCGTGGCTTTGGAGGGGCGCCCTGCACCGGCTTGGTTCACACTACGTACCCTGAACTGGTAGAGAGTTCCTTCCTTCAGCCCAAACACTGGGTAATGGCACATCTTTTGAATATCCACATTGCAGCACACCCACTCAGCCTGGCCGAGGTCACATCTGAAAAGGAGACGGAGTGATAAGTCAGTCCTGCAAATACAGTAATAAAGAAAAAGAAAAGAAATTGTACAAGAAGTAAACAAAGAACCAACCCATTGTGTTTGAACAACACTGGGTCCAGTCTGCGGGGTACAATATTATAACACCAATTCTGAAACACTTTATCCCACATAACAGCCAATACGTACGACACAAAAGAGTATAATTGTGACCAGAGAGCATCGTGAAAATAGCAGGGCTCCAAAAACAGAACAAGAATGTTTTTTTTTTAAGTACAAGTCCAGGCTCAAATTGTACAACATCAATGACAAACTGTTGCCACTTGCAGTTTTCTAACCAGACGGGGGGGTTGCTAGGGAACTGGGAAGTATCTTACACTTTGTTAGCAACCAGTAGCATTCAGGAGCTGTGTGTTGTGACTAAAGAAGAAAATACACAAATGAATATGAAATGCAAATATATGCACATGAGCACATGTTCAGGTGATCCTGACTGATTGATTTTGGTGATAGCTCCAGCACCTGTTCTCTTCAGAGAGCTTTTGAGTCTGCTGTTAACACACAGTTGAGGGTTGATAATTACCATGTATACCATCCATCTCATGTGGGCTCTGCCAAATTAATATGTCCAATTCAAATTCCTCAGAAGCAGAAGCACGCAGAAGAAAAGGAGGGTTAGCAGTATAGTGTAACGGTTGGTCACATGTTGACTTGCAGTACAGGAAATCACTGTGAGTCCAATCTAATATGAGGATTTTAATGAATGCCAAGTCAATGTGAGCTCACTGTAGGAGATCCAATCTCTGTGCTGGATATTTTTGGCAATGAAAACCCAAAATCTTTTTGTCAATATTTTTCTTTTGTCGTTTTAACAAATTCACCTCCAAACATAAACACAGTCTGAAAAGGTAGAGTAATTGTCCCACAGTAATCATTTGATTAAGTGCCTATTGAAATGACATAATCAGCTGTCATTTTAATGAATATGGAAATGACATAACAAACCACCAACTAAGATATGAATTCATGTTCATGAATTCATGAGTTTGATATAAAGAAAACTATATGTAAGAGATGTACTAAATAAATTAAATTAATCAAGACTTAATACCACTGTAAACACTTTGTTTCTTAAAAAAAACAAACAGTTCTAACAATTGAAATTTTTCAAGATTAAAAAAAGAAGAAAAAATAACACTGACAAATTTGCATTTGCAAAATATAAAACCATGAAGGTGACTCAAGACTTATACACAGTGCTGTATAATACAGAAAATTATAGGAAAAAATTTCTCAGAATACAGAGGTGGGGTGAACGGTACTTCTAGCCCTGTAACATCTGGCACATGCTCAAGTTTGTTGAAATGTGTGGACACATTTTTATATTTGGACTTAATTGCACCAAGTCTTCCACTGTTCCTGTAAATAACTATTTTTCTTTTGAATTTATTTGCAAACTCTTAATTTACAGTCTGGATCTGCAGACACTGTTAAATTATTAGCTTTTTAAAATTGAAAATCTAGAAATCCTTAACAAAGAAGCACATTTCTATGCCAACAAGATAAACGCCTGCTCAATGGACTTTTTGATTTGCCAACACTGTCAGCTAGTTTTCAAAGGTCTGAAATAAACTTTCAGTGTCAGCTTTTACTTTTTTTTACCTGCTTCATTTGAACGCAATGGAATATTTGATGTAAGCGTACATCATGATTCTCACCGTTCCACATAATATCCCTGCACAGGTGAAACTCCATCAGCGCTGGGCGGCTGCCAAGTCAGGAAAACGTAGTCCTTGTTCACGTCAGACACCTGCACTGCGAGAGGAGATGCGGGACCGCCCACCACTGCAGCTGATGCATCTATGTATGTCAGCAGAGAGTCAGTTAGCGAGAAGAAAAACAGCATAGAAATACCCAGTCCTCAGCTATGTACTAATTATATATAACTGAACTGAATTTGTGTAGTTTTAATGAAGGCTGAATGAACCAGTAAACAAGTCAAACAGGAGCAATTTGTCCCAGCTGACAGAGAAGTTTGTGATGTGCTGCTTTTTTCACAATATTTGGAATACAGTTATTGGATTTTCAGTTTAGCACTCGACTAAAGCGTTTACTGTGGAAACACAGGGCTTGTTTTTCCAACAAACAAAGAAGTAGGAGAAAGATAGTGAGCCAAAGGAGGAGGAGATGTGGAAAAAAAAGGAATTGGAAAGTTTAATTATAGGATGATTTTGACCAATCAGGTTCATACAAATGATTCAAGCCTGAAAGTAAAAAAATGGCTAGGACAGCTAAATGTAACAGATACAAAAATAATGGCAGCCACTAGTTCTACCCCACAGCTTACAAATAATCCTGGGCCACATCTTTTGCTTCTTCATGTTTGCAAGACTTTCAGAAATCTTGACCGCTGACCTTGAGGTCAAGATCACTGAGATTCCTGTCCAAGATTTTTAGTAGATGCAATGATTTAAAAGTAATCAATAGTTGCCACTCTACGTGTTATGTTACTCCAGGAAGTGTTCTATATAAAGTAAATTATATGTGCTCAAATTGGAAAGATAAAAAAAAACAACTTCTCAAGTACCTGATGTTGATTTTTCCAGTTTTTTTTGTCCAAACCATTTAACAGAACATGTGAACAAATGTAATTCTTCCATTTCAGAGCCATTAGCGACAGCTAAGTTATGGTTTATTAGAAAATTGTTTAGACAGAGAAGGAGTGATTGCTAAAAGACCTGGTAGAGCATGTAGGTACAAATAAGACCTTCCATGAGCTCTAACTTGTTTTGACCAGCCACCTATTCCACATAGTGATCTCCCTGGAAAGTTTACCTAAAATACACCTTTTGAAGTCTTCTCCAGCAAATGATCAGAAAAGGGATAAAAGTTCTCTGGTAGCAGTTGTTGTTTCTGATGATCTACATCACAGACTCTGCATTAGTGAGGTTTTGATACTTTAAACTTTGATATATCCCACAATACCGATGCTCAAAGCTGCTTATGGAAAAAGCTGTTCTGAACACAAACACGATTTTGGCTTTAGATTTTGATATTTTAACAGATCAGTGTTTAAGAGATCAAGTGTGTTTTAATCTCTGAAATTTCAAATCTCCTGCCGCCTGAAATTTGAAACGCACGCACGCACGCACGCACTTGTTTTCATAACTTAATGAGGCCATCTAATTGACAAAAGCTTTCCATAGCCGCTAACTCTAACCATGAAAAATGAATGCCTCACCCTAACCAAAACCTAATTGTAACCCTGACACTAAAACCACATTTTGAGCCTTAAAAATGCCTTCAAACTCGTAGGGACGGGAATTTTGTCCCCTTAAGTGACTGCTGGTCCCCGCAACTACGGTAGCATTCCAATTTTCTGTCCTCACAAAGATGTCTAAAAATGTACACCCACACACACACAGATATAGAGAAAAGGATGAAAAAGAAATGAAGAAATAATTCAAAGCAGACTTGAATAACATAGCGTGACATGTTTCCAAACCTTTTCTTGATGATGATAATAGATTTGTTTTTTTTTTTTTAACAAAAGGCTTAAATCAACATTTAAATAGGAAACATATCACTCTCCTGTTTAGATGTGCATCTTCCAGCCACCCTCCCTTCCATCCTTCATTTCTTATTTCTTTTTTTATTGCACCCCCCCCCCCCCCCCCCCCCCCCCTTTCTCATAAT
>VURO01048763.1:3489-16130 GCA_015108175.1 Pelvicachromis taeniatus
AAACCCTGGGGCCCCCCCCCCCCCCCCCCAAAAAAAAAAAACACACACACACACACACAAACCGGACATATATCCAACTCATTTGTTTTCCCCACTTTGATGGTAAATGGCTTTGTTGGAACATTATTGTGGAGTGGGGAAGTGGCAACATCACTGATATATGGATTCCCAAAGAAGATCACGTTACTTTCTTTTGTTAGAAGCCTTTTGATACCTCTGCTGCTTGTGTCAAATAAAAGACTATTTATTGTTCTAATTTATTGATTTTTATAACAGAGCAGAAAACTATATATGTATAACTGTAAGTCAGCATAGAGACGTTTTTTTGCAACCATGACAATGCATTTGCAGCACAAGGGAATTTTGTTGGGAAGAGAAATGCTAACAGTTTCTAAAAGAATAAAGAATAATTATTAAAAACAAATCCTGAATGAATCGCGTGCTTAACTATAATTGAATCATGGAGCCCCGCAGTTGAAACCAAACTTGCACATCACCCAGTCCAACAGTATCAGCTCGCAGGTCACAGTTCGTGCACCACAAGCAAACAAAGAACCATGGGAAAATAAGTCGTGGCCCGCTAATGATTAAAACGGACGCGCTGCTGCTCGCGCTGACAGGTCGCAGGCTGCAGAGAGCAGTGATGGAAAACCTGTTCGTAAAAAGACACAAACAAACCAAAAAAAAAACCTGCAAAGAAATCTTTACTTACTTTACTCTTCCTGCTGTCACAAAGGTTTCTGTGAATGTCTGCAGGATTGCAATCGCAAGATTGACTGTGATGTTGTTTTCATGCACCAATGCACACTGAAGATATAAATAAAAGATGCAGATCAGACCTGAAATGTTTAACTCTTTCTGTTCTTTCCGAGTTGTTAATCACGTGGATCACAATAAAGTTCTATGAAAGGCACTTGTGCTCAGTTAAATGATCATGCTGTGCGATATTACACATTTTTGGTATCTGATTCCAAGTGAACTCGGGACCACTATCACCGATACTAAGCTTGTGTAGGGGAGATCAGTGTGCCGTGACTTATTAGATGAATCATCATAAATTTGCACATTTTAATGACCACTAAAAACAAAAGACACATTTCAGCTGTTTGTGTATTTTGAAACTGTTTTTTTGGAGACCTGGAATGTAAATGTGTACGTCTGTAAACCACTTTGGGTCAGCTTCTGTTTTTTAAAGGTGATACAAGCTATTTAAAAAAACAAGTACACGTGACAGTCAGCACAAAAAGGTTCAAACATTTTTCAAAGAGCATTGTTGAGGCATCTTTATTCATTTCCTGAAAAATTATTTATTTAATACAGTTCAGTGAGCTACATAGAGGATTGAAACAACGTACAGATCCAATACAACTACCGGTATAGAGGCTATCGATATTTGGATCAATCCGCCCACCTCTGGTAAATGGCACTGCTAAAGGTGCAGGAAATTAGGTCAGAGATGAAACACACAGACTTAAACGTGTGACCTATAGAAAGCTAGGAAAAGATTGGAATCTGGTAGCAGGCAAACGACTAAAACTTAAACCTATTTACTCACTAATGAATATTGAGAAAACGCATACAAAACCTTTTTAAGCCAAGCTAACTGTAGCCTAGCTGGCTGCACACTTGGTACAAAACTCGTCATCCTCAGGAAAGCCAATGATTATGATCACAAATGCAGCACATAAACGTGAGAAGTGTGTCTGGGGTCAATACATCTTTTGAAATCAAAGCATAGCTAAACTGCTACAGTCCCACAGTTTTGCAGTGCTTCTGTTGCCTTTCAGAATCTTGTATTTACAAAATAGCTGCCCTTGTTTTAAGCTGCCAAAAAAGAAGAAGAAAAAAAAACCTGTTTTGGCAACAGCCAGCTGATGACAAGTGCACTGAAATGTTTGAGAAGACAAAGAACTCAGGCACTGGATGACCCCTCACGCAAGACGAGAGCAGAGGTCGGCTAAAAATGGCAACAAGAGAGCGGGAACCTCAATTACTGAGACAACAGGCGGCCTCAGCTATGTGAAGCTTGCTAATTGAATATTTACAGAACTATGGAAGAAATATGAATCTGGCCTTTGTCACTGAATGGTGAGCTTTCAGGGAATATGATGAAATGGGAAGTCTTTGCCTTTGGCTCTTCTGATAAGGACTACTGCAGAGCTCCTCTTGCTGTTTCGCTCTCTTGATTTGAAAGGATTTGAACAAATGTTACTTCATGTGGAGCACTGAGCCTACGTGCCAAGTTTAAGAGCACACCTAACAAGTAAACAGTCAGAGCAGTTCCCCGTGTACAGACACTTCAAAGTGCTTCAGTAATTCTCCTCGGGCTGACATCACGACGCCGACTGCTGAACCCCGACGTGCGTCCCGCTGTGAACGTGTGTTTTGGTGTGTGTCGCCCACAGCTGAGTGACTCGCCCTAAACTCTGACGTCGGGTCTGTAATAAGGCCTGATTGTTTCCGTTTTGGGTCACATGCTTATCATTTGATCTCCTGGCTCCACCACCCAGCGCTCATCTCTTGCTGCTGTCCTCAAATCTTCTCAGGAAAAGCGCAGTTTTCCCAGGCACTGCATGATCATCGTGAGCAACAGGAACAAAAAATCTCTTCCAAATGTTTAACCACCTTCGAAACATTTGAATCTGCTCTTGCAAAACTTCAGAGAGCCCATTGTAATGAAACAGTAATGAAAAACAGACGACTGCAGTAGTCCCAGCCAAGGATGACTCAGCAAATTCAGCTTGTTGAAAGTATTCACATGCCACTCTTTATTAATGTAATGGCCCTCACTTTCCAAATAAATATATTTAAAGCTTCTTTTGGGGGGAATTTCTGCCATTATTGGACAGTGAAGTGACGGGAAAGTCACGTAACAAAGGGCTGTAGTTTGGACTCGAGCACCTGCTCACCCACTGAGCTACAGTGGTGTAAAGTACCTGTTTGAAAAGTCTAATGTGACTGATACATCAGGTTGTTATCTCTCTGTAGAGGGGATCTCTCATTTTACACAGTGGGCCACGTACGGCCCACTTTTATCCTAAACTGGTCTAATTAGTAAAACTCCCCTTTCTGTCACTGTAAAGACATTTAACTACACATTTAATCGCTGTGATATCTTAATATAAGAAAAAGAAGTGCAATTCTAACATTTAACGTTTTCTAAATGATAAGGAAATGCTCTTGTAGTAAATAAAACAAATCTCTCAGGACAATTCTTTGGGCTTAAAAGTGAAAAATTGGTAGCTCACTCCCTAGACTGACCTGTAACTATAAAACAGAAAGCATTTGTTAATTCGCAGAAATTCAAGTCAGTGTTATTTATATAGGATCAAATCACAAAAGATGTTGCCTCAAGGCACTTTATATTTTGTTAGGTAAAGACGCTGCAGTAAAAAAAACAATCTGAAAGCCCCTTGAAAACAAGACCTTGGCAACAGTGGGAAGGAAAAACTCCCTTTTAACAGGAAGAAACCTCCAGCAGCACCAGGCTCAGGGAGCAACTGAACTTGAGTAAATAGTGTAAAAAAACAAAACAAAAATGACCCCCCTTCCAAAAACAAACAAACAAACAAACAGGAAATGTTCTGTCATTTCATTGTTTATCTATTACTAAATTACTTTAATGCAGAAAAGCCATGTCTTCTTTATCAGGAGAAAAAGCTGTGAAAATACAGTCAGAAATTCCAAAATGTGTGCCCTTGTTCACATTTTCAAAGCTGCCAGTGGACCGGATTGAAGTCTTTGCTTGGCCCATTTGAGTACCGAGACCTTATGTTTAAACCCCTGCTCGGTAAAAATTACATTTGGTTCCTTAAACATATCCTTTAAGTACATGAGCATGCAAGCTGTCTGTGTCTCTTTTCCGACACACTCTTCCCATGTTTGCTTGCCTTTGGCCACGTGTCTTCCTGCGCACTTCCTTTCCCTTTTTGTTTCCCTTCTTCTATTTGTTGTATGTAAGGGAGCTGGAAGTCGTCTGACATGATTCCAGCTGAAGGTTGCAACTGCAGAAACCATGGGAAAAAAAATATTTCCTCTAGAAAAACACATGGCTTTAATTTGCTTCGTTATGCCACCAAGGAGCCGTGTTAGTACAACATATAACAGATTACTGAAAGGCCCAAAATGTGCTGTACAAATGACTAACCACAGCAGCGCAGTAGAAACCTGAGCCAGTCTGTGTCCTGCTTTCATTCACTAAGCCAGTCAGGCAGATTTCTAACACAACTTTACAATCACTCATAAACAGGCTGTGAATGTAACAGGAAAAATAAAATATATAGGTGTCTAACTAGGCCTACTTGAAATATTTACATTTTCCTCACAAAGTAGCTGATCTGTATTGAAATTTTCAGTCTGAATGTATTTAGAGTTCAAAAAGCAAAGCCTGCATTTGAATTTGCAGCCCTAGCAGATTCTTTCTTGTCTGCTTGGAGCAGTTTACTTGTTTCACTTTTAGTTTTTAATTCCATTTTCTGTTTTTGATGTGCGGGATCTGAAATGTGAACAGATCTCCTCGCCTCCATAAATAATATGCTGTGACCACCATATTATCGGCTGCCCAGTAAAAATATAACCTAACCTAACCCAAGCTTAAAGTGGTAATCTAATAAACTGTAAAATGTGATTCATTGCACTTTTCTGATTCTCTGCTCCAAAGTAACCAAGTCACTCTGAAGTTATGAGAATATATGTGTGTGTGTGTGTGTGTGTGTGGTGGTGGTGAGGATTTTCAGTTACATGTAAAAAAAAATGCATTGCTTCAGCTTAACTACAATGACTCATTGAGGAGGACGACTGATTCTTTCCCCAGGAAAAGGGGATCTGATTCCCGGCCCATAGTTTATATGTTCTGAAACAAGTCAGCAGGGGGCAGGCTCCTCTGGTTGCATAAAGGCTTGAAGTGGCATGGCACAGTCTCTGAAAACAATCTTAGGTTCTGTTGCTCTGTAACCTCAGCAAATGCTTTCTTGATGACGTTATTGACCCAGCTCATTTTGTAAGTGACTGAGTCAGAAAGAAGTATGAATCAGGGTACACCAACTGCATCAGTAAGCATTCAGTGGCCCTTAGTTTCACAATTAGCTCCAGTCCTTGACATCAGGTTTTATAAAGCGCTGATGAGAATAGTGAAAATGCTGGGGGTCTTCACTTATGGCCTACAATACTGTGGCCACATACATCATGCTCATAAAGAATCAATACTGTATTGTATTATTAACTGCGATGTTGTGTAGTAATAAACAAGCCAACCGCACGGTAACCAGTGAGATTACATGTAAACTCATCAGCCAAAAGATAACATCCTTCATTGAATCTGAGAAAATCAACTGCATGTAACAGGCTTGTCACTGCAGAGGTGAATTCAGCACCGACGCACGGTAAGTCCCAAAGAGCTGGTCCCAGTGTGTGAAGAGAGGGGCGTAATTTATGGTTTGTAAACTGTGGTGTGCGTGGTGGTGGGGGGCTCCTCCCAGACAGGGCAGCAGTCTGTGCAGAGCCCAGGGCAGGTCGTAGCCGCAGTGGTCCTCCACTGCAAGCCAGGTGTTGATGAGGTGGAAGAGGGCCTCGCTGAGAGGGTGACAGCCCACCATCCAGGCGCTGCTCAGAGACAGCAACAGCAGAGACAACAGCTCGGCCGAGCTGCAGTCCTGAGCTGCCAAAGCGAAGGGAGTGTGGTGCTGGTGGTGCATCTGGTGGATGTTGCGGTACAGCCAGGAAACTCTAAGGATGAAAACCCACACACCGATCATGGTCATAGATCTACTGTAATGGAAAATTACTGGAGTAATAAAATCTCTCAGTCTAAAGACAAAAACAGAAAACTAGTGCTGCTGCTGGGACTTTAACTGGCACTGTTACAGCCAGAGTTCCAGCAACACAAGCGATTTATCAAGAACAAAGATCAGGAACCTAACACTGATTTTAGATGTGAATGATATGAACAAATGCATATAAAGATAATGTTACTGGGAAGCTGGAGTTCATGCTTGACACTTCTAGTAAAGTGAATTACATTCTTCCAACTGGAAGAAAAGCCTTTTAGGGATGGAAAAATCTAAATTAGTTCTTAAAATGTGTTCGCATAACTTTAAGCTACCATCAGCAGACTCTCTGTGAACGTTAGCTTTTCTCTGGTCTGCTGTTTAAAAAGGTCCGAAAATAGAGCAAGCGCAATCATATAAATGTCTTGGGACCATAATCAATGAAAAACTGAAGTTTGATGAGGATTGCTAATCGCTCTGCAAAACGAGTCAGCGGTGACTTTACCGCCTTAGGAAACTTGCTCATTTCCACATTGACTGAGTAATTTGAACTTTGTTTTATGTTTCCTGTATTGAGTCTGTTTTATTTTTTTGTTTGATGGCACGGTTCGGTCAGACCTCTGTCACAGAGGAAAACTCACTGAATCAGATAGTGAGATGGTCCAGTCGTCTGATAGGTGAGTTACAGCCCTGTTTAGCCTCCCTGTACTCTAAAAACAGGTACAAAGGCTGGCTTTTGGCTTTATCAGTTATTAAAAATGGTTTCCATTCTCTACAGCATGAATTTCAGCTTCTTCCTTCGGGATGGAGCTTTCTAGTTCCAAGATGTTCCTGCTGCTGTCGCTAAACTCAATAAGACCTGTTTTATTTGATTCATCTTGTCTAATAACCAAATATGTGTCTGTCAGGTTTCAATAGGTGTGTGTGTGTGCGTTTTGTGAAGGGATGCCAAATGTCTTCTTTTAAGTCCTGCTTCATGTTGGGGACCAGGAGGAAGGAAACCCAACAAATGCGTGTGCTGCTCACCTGTGCATGACGCTGTGCCACACGAAGAAGAGCATGTCAAATAGCAGCAGGCATGCCATCACCTCCACGCAGAGCTGCCAGCAGCTGGGGGCCACATCAGGTAACTTGAGGCTCAGCAGGGTGTTGAAGAGCACAGTGACGGGCAGGATCACGGTCATGTATTTATACAAAACCCTGCAGAAACACTCCAACCATCGGCTCAGAGACGGCGGCGGACCCGAGCCCGCGGTCATCCTCCATGACCGAACCCGCTGGCAGACGCTCCCCAGCGCATCCAGCGCGAGGAAAGGTGCGCAGAGCAGCACGTGCGTCAGGAACGCAAAAACCGCGGGAAGGTACGGCGAGCGGAGCATGTCCTCCTGTCCGCTCTTCACATACTCCCACAGCCCCTGGAGGACAGGCGCCTGTGCCTCTCCATACTCAGTGCAGGGTACGACCATCACGACCTTCTAACCGTGGACTCGTCCCATACATCCTCTCATGTGTGCGGCCGTCCCGACCAGATGCTCCAGGAGGATCTGTATCCTCCTTTTCATTTTTTTTTTCTTCCCGGAGAAGTAATGTAACCTCCAGCTGCTCCACACAGAGAGACACGATGCCGTGGGAGGAGTTTCGTTTCTTGTGAAAAGGTTAACTAAATCCCCAGATATCAGGGCTGGGATTGGAGGGGAATTCTGAGACAGGGCTACACAAACTTTTTCTTTTTTTGTCGCAGTCATGCAGGGGTGTGATGGTGGCTTCATTGTACGCACATGGGCTCAATGTGCACCGACAGGAATTAAAAACGATCCTCGGGATTTATTTATTTTTTTCATACCTGGCATCTCAAGAGCGTGTTTTCGTTACGCATGTTTAGACTTGAGGTGGTTTACCCAACTGAGAACCGTCAAAACTATAGAGCGAGCTAGTTCAAAGACGCAAAGTGTGAACTTGAATACCAAGTCCATAAAAGTTCACTCAACCATTCAGCACCGCGTACAAAGAGGACAAGAGGCTAATTCTTTAACGAACACAGACATTAATGTGGTGGTGTGGCGCACTGGAGAGGAGCTGTGTACAAAAGAGCTCCAGTTAAACATTTCTTCAGCACATCTACAACACAGAGACTTCTACTGCATCACATTCACAACAGTGTTCCTCAGACGGTCCTTTGGAGCTCACTTTAAAATACAAATCTGTGTATATAAAAGCCACTGTGACTTCACTGTGAGGAAAATAAAAAGCCTAATTTTAAAGCCTCATTAGTATGGTTCCCATGTAATTCACCGCAGTCTCAAGAGCAACTAAATGTCACTCCTTTCTCCTTCCCTGGAATTTACACAAAGCTTTATCTATATTCTGATGTAATCCTCTTGAACGGTCTTAAAAAACAGAGTAAAACAAACAAATACGATATTAAAAGATTAGAGGAAACTTTATATTAAAACGGCAAACTTGAAATCAAACTGTCACCCAAATTTCAGACCTGGGGCCAAATCTAAAGCCAGTTTTAATATAGAAATCTTATACACTACACTGCAAAACATAAAACACAGTACTTTATTATCAGAAGACAACGCCTTGATTGTACATTCACAGCTGAAGTCAGTACAAAAACATTAGCCCGGTGGGTGCCGGTCCCTTTGAAAAACAGCAAAGTGGTCCACTTTTTTTTTTTTTTAAAGTGCGTCCGCTAACACATGATGTGAAGACGTAGCTACAAGAAATGAAAAATGACAGATGAATCGGATTAAAGAAATTTTTAAAATAAGAAAAATTAAATTTGAAAAGAAAGCAATTTGGCTCCTGGCTAAAGAAATATTTGCTCACAGTGATGCTGCTGATATGGAACATGCCAATTCCCCAGAACCAGTCGGTCCTTGACACCAAGTGGTTCTTTGGAAAACTAAGCTCATGATTATTGGCGCTCAGTCGAGTATTCTGTGTAAACCATTGTGGTTGTGAAGCCTTGGCGATGATTCAACGTGACACTCGTGAACATTTCCCAACAGATTGTCATCAGAGCGCAGAACAGGTGGCGCGCTGGATAAGAGGATTTCTATAAGATCACTGAAGTGAGAAACAAAAACCTGTGAGTTTTTGGATCGTTAGAAACTCTTCTCATTACATCCTAGAGTGTTCCTCCTCCACGGCTGCATCACGCCGCCAAAGACTAAAAGGCAATTCCTCCTTCTTGTCTTATAAAGTCTTACAGGACACCCACAAAGTGGTTACATGAAAAGTTTGCTTAATAGTTTTGTGAAAAGCTGATGTCACACATGAATACTTTGGTTATGTCATATTTCTTTCACAGTGGGGGTGGAAAAAAAGAAAGAAAACTCCAGAAACCAACAGTCTCTTAATCAGTTATTCAGTGTGAGAACCAGAAAGATAAAAAAAAAAAAGTGCCACACACGTATACAGAAAAATATACAACAACTTCACACAGGTGCACAAATCCAGCGTTCAAAACAAGTTGCAAAAACAAACAAACTGCAGCAGTGATGGTGTTAAATGTGACAGTGAACAGCTACCTCAGTACATTCGTCCTCAGAGTCACATTTGGTCCGTCGTTCAGGCAGAAAGCAGAGAGAAAAAAAACAAAACACTCTTGATTACAGACTGTGTGGAAATGTGAAACTCATAACTGAGTAACAGGTACGGTTTCTGCAAAACATTCACCAAACCGCTCAATAAACCTGCTTTGTGGTGTTTTTTAAAATGGAACGACCGTATCAAAAACTAATTAAAGCATGTTTATCTGCCCTGACATGAATGAGACCAACGAGCTGACTCCTCCACAGACGGGCAGTGTTTGAAGGTGCCCTTTAAAAAGAACGACCTTTGGCATTGTTGACTGTGGGCACGCCTGATGAATACAGCCGTTACTTTAGTGGAATGGACGGTTCAAACAAAGTACTGATGGATTTGGGATCCTTGATGATTTGGCCACGTAGACTGGATGCACAGACCATTAAAAAAAACAACAACAAAAAAACAACCCCAAAACACGCACACACACACAAAAAAAAAAAACCTGAGCCGCAGCAGCAAGGACAAGTTTTTAAATTCTTAATTTGCTAAATGACAATAATAAAGGATATTATCACGCTGTGTCTAGAGGACTTCAGTCACCATCAGGACAGAGCGAATGCTCATGTTGTCTGCTCTGAGGCTGGAGATCAGGGATTCCTAGCAGTAATTCAGATGTGAGGCTGCAAGTAGGCAGAGCTTCCCTTGGAGGGAAGCAGCTCCTTCAGCTGATAGAGCTCTGCCTTTGAGCAGTCCGGCAGGTGCCACTACTTTCCTGCCTAATCCAGGTCCATGATGCGCTCGGCAACAATGTCCATGGCTGCGGAGGTCTTGACGGAGCTCCCTGCTGAACCAGAGTCCACAAACATCTGCGGTATGTCGCTCCCAAAGTAGATTTTACTGTTGGCTGCGATGGCTTTGTATTTCATCAGCTGCAGGTACTCTGGTGTTAGCTTGAGCTGCAAGAGGAGGCAACACAATTCCAGTCAAGAACGGTCAATTTGCAGCCCACATTTGTCAACCACAATATATGACGTGCGTCTTTAACCTTGTTGGCCTCAGCCGCTCGCTGAGCCGTGTAGAACTCGGCATCGGCCTTGGCTCTCTGCCGTGCCAGGAAAGCACCGTCTATCAACCACAAACACAAACTGACATGAATCATTAGCGACAGGGCAGTTTAACAAAAACTCTACTGTAGGTGTCAGAGAACGACAAGCTGGAGTTGCAAATATGTATTTGGCCCAAGCAAATGAGTCAACTCCCAAATACAGCAGCCAAAACAAATACACTCGGAAAAGAGCAAACACCAGGTAGTGCTTACTGCTGAGTTTTACACTTTCCATGATCTGATTTGTAAAACTGTACCTGTACTGTTCTTATAATACAGCCTCACATCATTTTACTTGAATACGTTCATTTTAAAGCTCAGAGAGACATGTTCCCTTTAACATTTAAGCAAAGTACTTTAAATATTAACCCATTTTGATGTAAAATATAATGTGCAGTGTGTTCCCAATGAATGGAAATAAAAAATATTACACGGGTTTTGAGGTTTATTGACATTTTAAAGAACACTGCTATTATTTTGAACACAGCTGTAAGTGACTGAATGTGCTCTGAGTATTTGACAAACTGCTGGTCTGCTGGGACTTTCCCCACAACCATCTGTGGCCTGAACAGAGGAAATATCCAGTGAGCAGCAGTTCTCTGGGTAAAAATGCCTTGTTGATGTCAGGAGAATGGCCAGAAGGCAACACTATCTCAAATACCAGCGTATACCCTATATCCAGGGTATGCAGAAGAGCATCTCATGAAATTACATGAAATGCATTCTTTTACTTTTGTTCTGTTTGTAACAATGAATCGTTTTTCCCCCGCTGAATGCAAAGCACCACAATCACTCTTCTTTCTTCGTCCTTCACTGCCTGATACAAACCTTCAATCTCAGAGATTTTCTTTTCCGTTTCCTTCTCCATGACTTTCTGTCCAAACTTGATTTCTGCAACTTGAGCCACTTTCTCAGCCTCTACAAGAGAAACCCCAAAACATCCAAGCATGTTAGCACATCTAGTGCAATCAACTCAGCCTTCTCCACATGTCAGCTCGCTCTTTGTTTCTCACCTATCACTGCTTTAATCCTCTCTGTCTCCGCCTCCTTCTCCACGACCTTCTGTGTCTGCTGGGAGATCAGCAGCTTGGTCTTCTCGCTCTCCCTGCAAAAATGTTAAAAGAGCAGTTATAAAAAAAATAAAAAAAAATCCTTTAACTGAGAGCTGCGTGTGGTATTGACGTCTGCTTGCTGCCAGATGTTTGTCATTTGTTTCAGTATTAAGTTCCACAGAAATCAACGTCATTACCAAAGAAGCTCCAAGATTTATGGAAGGGGCATGACACAGCACTCAGATGCTGGCAAAGGGCCTTGACACTGGGTCTGCCCCCAAAACCTTCCAAACCTTTATGTCAAGTCTGTTATTCTGGCATCCAAACCACATGTCTTGCAGTGAATTGCTCAGTCTACACACTAATTCTCTGGTTTTACCTTCAACATCAGAGGAGGCACTAGTGTCCACCCAGGAAGCTAATGACTAATGCCTTTCCCACACACTGGGCAGCCTTTTGTAACACTATGATCTCAATTTTCAAATTCACAATGTTTTTATTACTGTCCAGAAGCAAAACCAAAACCCAGTCTTGTCAGCGAGTACTAAAAACAAAACACATTCAGAAACAATTAAAACTGAAAGCAACATGTGAATCGAAAATCTAATTATCCTTTGCAAACATCAGTTATAGAGGAAGACAGGATAAAAAGACAGACTTCCTGTGTTGCTGTCCAAACACAAAACACCAGAAACACAGATGCTACTGCCTCCCACAGGTCAGAAAGGTAGAGACCAAATCTAACAAAGTGAAAGCAGTGATGCTCGAGATTTATTCAAAAAGGAATCTCTCTCTCTCTCTCTCTCTCTCTCTCTCTCTAATGCTTTTCCTAGCCCCTTACCCTAACCATCAAAAATGAATGGCTAACCCTGACCGTTACCCTAATTGTAACCCTGACCCTAAAACCACGTTTTGAGTGTGAAAAATGCCTTCAACCGGGTTTTGGCCGTCGGTCCCCATCAGTATAGTAAATTTCAGGTTTTTGGTCCCCATAAAGATGTATATACCCGTAAACACACACACACACACACACACACACACACACACACACATGTGAGTTACTGCAGAGCCCTTACGTTTCCCCGCTGGGCCCAGTTTTTCCATGACTGCATCAACGAGTTGGAAAAAAAAAAAAAAAAAAAAAAAAAATTTTTTTTTTTTGTTTTTATTCCGTGATCC
>VURO01048764.1:9284-19380 GCA_015108175.1 Pelvicachromis taeniatus
CCACCACTGGCGGCAGCAACGGAGACGGTAAAACCGAGGAGGTGGAAGCGGTAAGGGCGGGAACAGCTGGTGACGCAAATCTGAAGGCTAGACCGTCCCATTTCTCAAGCCTCGTACTTCTGTCCCACGAGGGATGCGTCCTAGGAATTGGGACACAGCTTAAATATACACAGAGGGAAAATGAGGGAACTGCACACAGGAGGGAGACACAGCTGAATCCAACCAGCATGACGAGATAGGGAGGCCGCAACAAGAATGCACTGACATAAGACACAGACCTTCACAGTAAAACAGGAAACTCAAAACACAAGCAAGGACACAGACTCAGAGACACGGGCTTTACACAGGGACCTGACTACACTGGAACAGAGGAAACAGACAGGCAGGGATGAGGGGACACATAACAGACGGAGCACAGAGTAACATGAGGGACAAAAAGGACCAAAACCCAGAAGATAAGCCCATAATAATAATAACAACAATAAACACAAAAGGCAGGGTCACAAACCCAGCACCATGACACTGTAACTCTTTGGAAAGCGCCTCTTTTTTACTTACTTAAAAAATGGGAACAAATTATATATTTGTTGTGCCAGGCTAATAAAATAGGAGTATTGGGTATACAGAAAATTTCCATAAAAATAAATACATAAATATTACTTCAATATAAGTAATCATCCCAGCTTGGCCACCCCTATCAAATTGTTTTGGCTTCCCACTGCTTGTATGCATTAGGAAAAAATAATAGGAAAAAAAAAGAGAATCTAAACCACTAATATTAACGAAAGTCTTTGTTTACCATACTAACATTCCAACATTTTCTATTTAGCATTGTCAGTGTTTTTGCAAGTATTTTTTAAATATTGTTATTATCATTAAAATGATAATATGATATATAAAATGATAATGATTAAAATATCTTTTGTGATTTCATAATTCATATTTGACCTCTGTGATATTTACAATTGACTTATTTGTATATATTAGTGCCATTTCCTATATTTGTAAACTTTGTAACATATTGTATTATTTAATTAGTTTAGTCTGTTACCGTTACTGTCTTGGAGTAACTGTAACCCACATAACTTCATCAAGCATTATCAAAGTATTTTGATGATTCTGATAATAGGGCTTTATAAATTGTTCGGGTATAACCAATATTTCCTCATAAATATAACATTTTGGCATATTACAGTCAATAGTTATTGTGTCACTTTAAGTAAAAGTAAGATCACCCTATGTATACTATAAATGTGTGTACCAATTTGTAAGGCAATCCATCCAGTGGTCGTGAATTATTTGATCTTTACAGTCCAAGGCCACGCGGTTAACATCGCAACAGTTTCCCTCTTACCTACTTGTAGAATAACAGCAATAAATATATTTGAATCGCAGTATCGTCCAATGTGGACAGCTTTTTAAAAGTCTATATTGGATCTAACTGCTCTCAACAAGGCCATAAAGCAGTTGAAACATATGTGTCCAGGTGCAGAGGTCTTGCTGCAGGTGAAACAAGAGCAAAATGGATTTACTGCACTGTTGTCTTTGTGCTGGCGCCCAAACAGACCAAAAATGACTCATTCAGAAACTACCCGGTCTGTCAGTGGACACACTGTCAATCCATCATATTGATTATGTAGTCAGAGTTGATGATTGTTTACAGGACAAATCAATAGATAACTGTGACTACAATTCGCACTAACCCACACACACGAATGGAAACAGTCTCATATTCTGGTCAGTCTGGAATTTTAGGAAGTGTGGCCGCATGCAACCTTCCATGAATCTATACACAGATGTATGATACACATCTAAAACAGGTCAGCTTGTGTGTGGGAGTGAACATAATCAAAAACATATTTCCCCATATCCAAATCCCCAATGCTACACATGTCATGGTACTGGGTCGGTGACCCAGCGTTTTTGGTTATTGTTATTTTTGTGTTTTATTTTATGCCCCGAGCTATTCATGCCCTGGTCACCTTGTAGTTTGGTGTACCCTGTGTTGCTCTCCCCTGCCTGTGTCCCCTCTGTTCCCCATGTAGTCAGGTCCCTGTGTAGCCATGTCTGTGTTTTGCTTGTGTTTTTAGTTTCCTGTTTTATTGTGAAGGTCCCGTGTTTCCATGTTCTGTCTTGCTTCCCTGTCTCATTATGGTCATGTGCTTCAGCTGTGTTCCCCGTGTGTTCCTGTGCCCCTCGTTATCCTTCTGTGTATTTATGTCAGTGTTTCGCTCAGTTCCACGTCGCGCTGTCTGTGTAACTTACCCTCTTGTCATCACAATCAAAGCTTTCATAGTCATAGTTTTCATAGTGCTTCTTGTTTTGGCTCCTGTTTTCCAGCCACAATAATGGCTCGCTTTTGTTTAAAGTTCTGTTTTGTCTCCTCACCTGTCTGCTCCTGGTTCCACCTCACTCACTCCACCCGGTGTGCCCCGCAGGCCGTGACAACACAATCTTGTGTGTGTGTGTTACCAATCGATAAAATTCAGCACTTTGTCCATCAGTATTCATCTCTTAACTTACATCTCTCACTCGCATTTAAATCTTAATTTTATTAGTTTACTTCCAATCCAATAGTAAGTCTGCAAGTTCTCCTTATATATACAGCAATATTGGCGGGAACGGATTTATGCATCTTTTAAATTAAATGAACTGCAAGCAGCCCTCAAGCTATTTATTCCCTTTGGAAAAATTAAAGCTTTATTATGAGATGTCCTTTATAACTCTTGGATTAATTGTTATTTTATGGAAAGCTGCTGCTGGTGGTTGACTTTCTATTTATGTTTTTATATTTGCTTGTGCGCCTGACTCAATTGATTAAATAATCCACTATATGCAAGGTACATGTTTGTCCACACATCAGTATGAGTAGCACTAGTTCCCATGGTGTGCATAAACTGATGGGTAATTTCTATTTAGGTCCATTAACGGCAGACAAAACATAATGCGACAGAAACAAAGCTGAAATAATTAAAACTACTTAGCAAATCACAACTCATTAGGGTCATTATTCCTGAGAGTCTTCTGTTTTGGGTTTGTTTAGATTGAAGGTATTATTTAGGAAACTTCCTCACATGAAAATTTGCATCTGTATTCTCACAAGATTAAGAGACTTAAAGGTATGAGCCTTACCAGGATTGCGGTCGATTCAAAATTGCTTAATGTTTTATGAGGAGCTACTGATCTGATTAGTGACAGATGAATCATCTAATTACCTACTAATATTGTGGAGATTAACTACTTGCAAGTGTCCTTCATAGCTAAATTTTCCTCACAAATTTGGCAACAATTATGTGATGGTATGCTAACTAAATAGTTAGGTCAGCTTTAGTCTTTTTCATTCTCTATATCCTGTGGCTTGTTAACCAGCAAAAAATGCTGAACTGTATTACACACTAGAATATGCCAGCAAACGGGGCATTGATCGTTGTTGAATGACACGACATTCATCACTAACCACTTTCCCTCTACGCTAAATTTTCATATCTGCAAAGTTGTTGTCATCACCATGCGATCACCATGTTTGAAATATCGGAGGACATCTGGCAAAATGACAAAGAAGTGAAACACTGAAAGTGATCAGGAGGTGCGTTAAAAGATGATCTTGAAAGAGAGACTGGCTAAGTCTAATTTTATGGGGTCATTGCTGGAACTTTCTTTTGACAAGTGCATATGATAACTTTATTAATTAAATTATTCAGAGCAGAGTGAAGCTTAAGGTATGTATTTGCTAGTCCAAAATTTATTTAGTAATTGGTTGATCATCTGTAGAAGATTTACAAATGGAAGAGCAGAAACATTGATATATTACTTAGACTTATAAGGCGATCTATCTCTTCTAACTAACAGCTTAAATTGCATATAATGGCTGGTAGTTTAGTTTAGTTCATTATGATCCCCATTAGCTGCAGCCATTCTTCCTGGGGTCATTGTAAACAGTGCACCATAGAACATATACAACATACACACACAATAGGACTGCATCGATTTGTCAACGCAATCAATGACATCGACTATAAAAATCGACGAGGAATTTTATCATTGACGCTGTTTTGTAACTGCAATACACTACAGGAACAATGTACACAACAGTGGTCCAAGACAACTTCCCTGAGATACTCCACACTCTACAGCTTTAAGGTCTGAAAATGACCCAT
Organism: Pelvicachromis taeniatus; assembly: GCA_015108175.1. NCBI lineage: Eukaryota > Metazoa > Chordata > Actinopteri > Cichliformes > Cichlidae > Pelvicachromis > Pelvicachromis taeniatus. Next base: position 13,442 of record VURO01048764.1, read on the forward strand.
TTTAATAAATGGTTTGTTTCCAGTCACTCAATTAACTTCTCAGCCACAATATTGTAAACTGATCAATAGAATAACATTTTAATTTCTTCAACAGTAAATCATAACCAATTATATCAAAAGCTGCTGTGAAGTCCAAAAAAAGTAGACAAAGGGCTGCTCTGCATATAAATGCAAAGTCAAATTAAAGTAAAAACCTGCACATGCAGTTCACACCCACATTTCAAGCAGCAAAATTTTGCCAGTCTTGCTGCAGACCGTCACCCTCGGCCACTTGCTGCCTTTGAAGTAGATTTGTAAGAGAATTTCATAAGTGAGGCTGAATTGAAAACAGAAGGCTGCGGATCAATATTTGAATAGGAGGGCTTTGGTTTACTCACATCTGAGTTTCCTCACGTGTGTGTGTGTGCGTGTGTGTGCGTGTGCATGTGCGTGTGCGTGTGTGTGTGTGTGTGTGTGTGTCAGGCTGCCTTGGGCAGTGCTAGTGGGACAGTTGCCAGACAGTTTACTGTCTGGAATTTGATGGAGTCTGGTAATGTTTTATACGCACTCATCTCCATGATACATTATGAATGAAGCCCACCTTCCATTAAAAAGAAAAAAATAGCAGAGAAAGGCATATCAGTTGCATGGACGCAGACTAATGTGTGGGTGTACATGCAGTATTTCTTAATAATAACTTAAATATAAAATTCATATTTCTTTAAAACAAATGTTCCACACTAAGCGTACTTCCCCCTCATATCTAAATGTAAAATGGTAACCTAAATGTAAAAACAAATCTTGACCCTCAAACAGCACTTTAAAACTCAGCTCCAAAATAAAAACTGGCAGAAAATGTCCTCATACTCCTCAAAGTCAATGGTCCCCACAAATGCAGATACACCAGTATATGCACACATGCTCACACATGCAGCAGTAAAATTTTTAACTCATCTCTCAGTTTGACATTTTTGGCTCATGTTTGTGCTACAGAGGGTTGGGATCTCTCTCTCTCTCTCTCTCTCTCTCTCTCTCTCTCTCTCTCTCTCTCTCTCTCTCTCTCTCTCTCTCATAGACACACACACAAACACACAGAGAGACCAGTAAAATTTTTTTATCTCATATCTTATTGAGACAGTTTATGGCTCACCCTGACAGACACACACTGATACAAACACACGTACACACAGTAACCCAGTGGGAGAAAGCGAGAGGGACAGACTTCATTTGACAATCCAACAGCCCGGCCTCTTTCCTCTCTCAACCCCGAGGTCTCCTATTTCCTCACTTTCCCACAGACGTCTCCTTCAATGATGCTGTATTGATTTATTGTCCACCGCATGACAGTGAGACCGAGTGAAAGATGCTGAAAAAGGGACAGAAAGATATCGAGCCAGGAAAGAGAGAGAGAAACTGAAAGATGTTATTAATGTTCCCGGACGGTTTGTTGCTGCTGTTGTCACACTGTCATTGTCAGAACTTGGACTGTATTTGGTTTTATCAGCATGTATGGAGTGTAAAAACAATATGGGAAACAAAACGCCTCTAAAAGTACACAAAGTGCACATTTGGGAATTTGAAATGATCAACTGAGAGAATGACTCACTTCCAACATAGAGTTTTCAAAGGTCATTTGTTAATGACTTTAAAGCAAATGAATTACTGAGTGTGGGAGATGAGATGCTGGGTAGTGCATTACTGTCTCTGCAATATATTGACTTTTCTGAAAATTAAATTAGGCATACATCTTTTTAGTTTGCTTTTTTCATCATTTGGACAAAAATGTGATGAAGGTCATTCTTCGTTTACAGAATCCTAATTAGTCTCTATCTATCACCTGTAACAGAAGACAATATGGTTTATCTTTCTGTGCACGCCTTTACACTTTCACTTTAAGCTCAGCATGTGGATCATTATATTATTTAGCATATTTGTTTTTGTTTTAGGGACCTCACAACTCCTGTTGAGGATGCACCTGTGCACATGACAAACATGCTCAAGCATGGCATCGTCTGGTGATGTATTCACATTATGTTTACTTGTGCAAAAACGTGTAAATCTGTGACTTTGTTATGCCTCGCAGTCCTTTAGCGAGACAGCTGAAAAGCAATGATGCATTCTTTATATCTGCTACGCCATCATAAGACGCTTTGCAGCTAACACTCATACATCACTTGGTGTGCTGCAAAACAGTGGCTGTTTTCTGTGTGACATCCAAAAGATGCACAAAAACCAAACATTAATCAGGCACAAATAAGAAGAATAATCACTGCGTCTCGATGCAGATACTTCATTTTGTACATTTGCATGCAATACATTACATACAGTCATATTTGTACTGCTCTACGTGCACTGGGAACAGGTGTTGTTTAAAACCAAACATGGCAAGTTGCGCAGAAATTCTCACATTTTAGATGCCACATTTTGTGAACATTTACAATCTGCTGAGCCTCTGACCACACATCTTCTACATTACAGATGGCAATTCAGCACACAAACACCCCAAAAATTTAACACATGTACCATTAAAGCCTGAACAAAAAACAAAAAGAAGAAAGAAAAAATACCATTAGTAGTATTGAAATCGCTCTCAGAGACATCAACGCCTCACTGACTAACTGAAAAGTGCTCTGCGGTTCATCTTCTTCTTCTTCATTGGCAGTATGATGACCACTGAGGGTTATAAGCATACAGTAATCCAAAATAAGCATTGTAAGTTTGTTATGAGTGCATTACATAGCTGTCAATGTCAGCACGACCACACGCATGCACTCAAAATAGCGAGTGAACCGTGTAATTATGTGACTTGAGACAAAGAATGGGCACACTTGACAGTTTTTTTTTTTTTTTAATTTTATGATTTTTATCTGTCTTCAGAGGGCAAAGCTCAAGAACCAAACACAGAAAATAGGAACAAGAGTAGTGTACATTTTCAGTGTTTCAGTTGCTTTAAAAAAACCCAAACATTTAAAACCTTCTTCAAGTGGCAGCAGAAAGCTGTAACTTGCAGACGTGCGTCTATAAAGCTCAGCAGTGTGCCAAGGCAGCATGATGATGGGGCTTTAGGAATGCACCATTCTCACATTTTATTGTGTCATTTTATGCTGCTTTGCTCATGGACACTTCAGCAGGATCCAAGCTTTGTGAAAATAGTAACCCATCGCTACCCATTTATTTTGCATTTTTATGCAGTTTAATTGTTATTAGTTGTGTGCAAACACAACATGCATTGGATAGTAAATGTGAGAATTACTATAAGTGAGACAGAAGCATCATTTAATCAAAAAGCACAATATATTATCACTCCCCATCAACTCATTAAGTCTCATTCTTTGGAGTTTCCTCCACACCATCACCAAGTGCTGCTCATTGGATCTTTTGGGTTTTTGCTCTGCCTTTTTTTTAACTGGTACTATATAAATAAAACTCAATTGAATTCTAGTCCCACCTAGCTAAAGCAAGACTAGTGACTACTGAGCTCTAAGTATGGGTGAAAATAAAAATTTTATTTAAAACAAAATAAAATAAAGCATCACAAGGCATAAATCTTGATGGTTGTTGTCCTTTCTCTCCCCAAAAAGAACCAGTCATTTGTTTTATGGTAGCATAGCTGCAAAACACATTTGGCAATCATGTTCTTGCACAGACACAACCACACAGCTGAAGTCATCAGAAACATGTAGGGAAATGTGTGTTTTGTTTTCTTTGCTTACTGTACCTGTACTGTTAAGGACGTTTATCTGGAGCATTAATCGTGTCAGCACTCTGGCCTGAGCTGTAAATGAAGCGGCAATGTTGTAAAATGTTGTGCATTTGGAGTGTAAGTAAAACCTGCTGGGGAAAAAGTCTTATTTTGGTATACATCATCAACATTTTAAAGCATTGTTTATCAGATACGAGTGCTTAAAATTAAAGTGATACCAAACTGCATTTAATTAGGAGTTTGGTTTTACTAGCCAACTTTAAATGGTAGGTCGGCTGCCAAGTGGCAAGACTTACTTTCATTGGGACTTTGGCATCATGCATATAATGTGCTGTATATAGTATAGTACTGTATATTCACTAAGCAGCAGCAGAGCTATATTCACAGAACACAAAGTCTGTGTCTCTCACTATCTTTTCCTTTTGCTAAACAAACAAAAAAACACTCAATAAGAACCTTCCGCAAAACGCTGAACAGCTCATCTGTATCAGGGAGTCCAACACAAAATTAGGGCCACTCTCTGCTCCTAGTTGCCAAGGCAACCACTCAGAAATATAGAGGGTTTTCTGCACGGGGACGAGCAGCATGGTCATATTATTTACCTCTGGCTGCGGCTGTAATCCCTGTCACCTACCCGCAGTGTCACAGACTATACCTCTGGAAAAGAACATCCAACCCCTGTAAGCAACAGCAACCCCCCACTCCATCTCTCACACACACACATACACACACACTTTCCACACAAACACACTCAGGCATACATTGCATCGTGGCACTGTAGGTCTCTGGTAACAGCAGGGCCACAGTTACCATGGCAATATCGATAGTTATCTTTCATGCCCCCTGCATGTCAACAGGTGAGCTCCGTAATGTAAATTTGTCACGCTGTCAGGCAGAGATGGGGGAGACCGCAGGGGGGAGCACATGCGCACGCACATAGAAAAATGCACAAAAGGTCCTCTCTGAATATATCGAGGCAAAAAAAAAAAATATGAACACATATGCGTAACGATGCAGATTTTCATAAGCACGCATGCATGAAAGAATGTAATATAAATGGATATGAAAAAACAGAATGAGCCTCAGACACAAAAAATGAAGCATAAATGGAAACACACAAACGCCTCCTACATGCTACATGCAAGCATTCAATGCACATGTAAAAATAAATGCAGTATGGGTTTAAAAAAAATAAATAAAACAAACAAACAAACATGTACACACCATCGCAGTCATCTTTTCAGTCACAAACATATCACCCACCACCCTCTGCTCCCCCCATTAGTCAAATCCATAATTGGGCGACCATTATGCCAGAGTTCATTTGCATGGTTCCAGCTGAAGTGTTTACCAGATGTCTGTGGGTGTTGCTAACATGATTAGGCTGCCGTTCTGCTAATTTATTGGGTTGATCCTCTGGGTGCTCGTCCATCATCTGTTGGATTTAGGAAATGCTGTAAAACTGATGGTTTCATCTAAAAACGGTGTTTGTGATAGAGACGGTCTTCTGTGCACACTGTTTATAAACACCGCCTATGACACCTTGCTGTCCCTTTATGATGTATTGTCATCAACAGTACCATAAGTATGATGAATCTTTGTACATTTATCATGGTTAGTGATACAAGTGAGGCCGGTTTAGAGACTTGCAGCTGGTCTGACTTGGATTTGAGAAGCTCAGGGATGTTAATGTTGAGAAAAGTGTGTCATTCGGTTTTGTATTTTCAGTACTTTTCTGTTCAGTTACAATATCTGGAGCTCTACCCATTGCCATCCATCCATTTTCCTCCGCTTATCCAATTCAGGGTTGTGTGTGTGTGTGTGTGTGCCCAGCTGCCATTGTGTGAAAGTCGGGATGGCTGTAGCTCAGTTGGTAGAGCAGGCCATCTACTGATCGGAAGGTTGGTGGTTCGATCCCTGGCTCCCTGGCCTCCCTATATCCTTGGGCAAGATATTAACCCCAAGTTGCTCTCCGATGCATCTGTCGGAGTATGAATGTGTATGAATGGATTAGATAGTGCACTAAAAAAAAATAGTGCTTGTATGAATGCGCGTGATTGGGTGAATGTGGGTGTTGTATAGAGCGCTTTGAGTACTCCGGGAGAGTAGAAAAGCGCTATATAAGAATCAGTCCATTTACCATTTACCATTTAATTACGCCCGTGTCGTTGGCTCGAGATGTATTGTGCACCGTAGTCAGCGGACGCTGCACAAACAACACAGCGATAATGGCCGTTGAGTACAACAAAACCGTAGG
>VURO01048764.1:19400-34829 GCA_015108175.1 Pelvicachromis taeniatus
TCTAGTCTGCATGCCAAATATCCTTGGGCAAGATATTAACCCCAAGTTGCTCTCCGATGCATCTGTCGGAGTATGAATGTGTATGAATGGATTAGATAGTGCACTAAAAAAAAAAAATAGTGCTTGTATGAATGCGCGTGATTGGGTGAATGTGGGTGTTGTATAGAGCGCTTTGAGTACTCCGGGAGAGTAGAAAAGCGCTATATAAGAATCAGTCCATTTACCATTTACCATATTCTCTGGACAGGTTGTCAGTCTGTCGGCTAACACAGAGACACAGATAAGCATTCACACCTACGGCCAATTTTCAATCACCAATTAACCCCACCATCTATCACTAACCACCTACTTGTCTTTGGACTGTGGGAGGAAGCTGGAAGACCTGAAGGTGCATGGGGAGAATTTGTAGGAAGGTAAAATTGCGGATTTGAACCCCAATAACTACTTCCTGTGAGATCAGCGGTGCTAACCGCTCCACCATGCTGCCCCCGCGACTAGTTTTGTGTTTCATTTAATTACATGATTGCAGTAAAAAGGGAACTTCAGGTTTTCCTCCGAGGGCAACAAAAAGTGATTAGGGAAAGCCCTCTGAGGTGGCTGAAAGGTGTACTGAAGGATTCAAAGGGACTTAGCAAAAGAGGACCACAGTGCTCAGGGAATCTACCTGCACAAACACAAGTCTGCTAAAACCTTCACTTTTCTTTGACCATTTAAACCTGGTTAATTATTACGCTACAACATGCAGATTTTCATAAAGAAACTTTGAGTGTTCATACGTAGATTGCCTGTTGGTTTAACAAGTTCAAAAACATGTCTGCACATTAGCAGTTATGGCCTAGGATGGCTGCAGCAGTAATTTACACGATGATCTGTGTTACTTCATATATAATCAGTTCGGCTGATGATGGAGATGCAGATGGTGCTTTGAATTTTGGTATGGCATTATTTTCCTTTCCTTTTCATGCATTCAGCGATCCCCAGCTAAAATTAAAGTGATCCCTTGCTAATTAAAAACAGTGAAACACCTTTGCTTTGCATTTAGAGAATTTGATCGGGTCTTTTTATGGCTGTCATGCAGAGCCTTCTGGGTCATTTCACTCATTTTGCTGCCAGTCTGTTTCCCATCCTGCCTTTTGTGATTACTTGCTCCGCTGTCGATGAGTATGTTCAATTATTCAATCAGTCCTCTCACTTTATATACTTTCTTGCACTCTTTTATTCCAGTGAAGATTTAGCTTGTGCCCTAAATAGTCATACTTTGCAGGCATTTTTCATGCGTTTTGTATTTTTTTGTATTTATGATTTGTCTCATTGAATTTGACAAATTTCAGTTTTCCTTGTCTGACTTTCTGGAGTCTGCTTTCTGCTTTGCTGACTGCCAACTTGTGGATGACTTTAAACAGTTGATTCCGGACAGTGATTCTGAACTTTCGCCTGCGTCTATAGTGTATTGCATTTGGGTCCTTTCGTATCTTCTTCTGTTACAGAATACAGGCCAAGAAACAACTGAATGACTTAAACTGACACACATTTCAAGTCAGTATTTTATTTTTTTTATTTTTTTTTTAAATCTGTGTTTTTTTGTACTCTCAACATTAAGAAAATAAAGTAGAAAACTGAGTTGGGCATTAGAGAAATAAATGAATCACAAAAAAAAAAAGAGTTTGCCCTTCAGCGAACGCGCATTTCCATTTGTGTGAGAGTAACGGACATGTGAACAGGCTTGTGCATGTTTCAAATAATTTGTCATGACACCGACATGTAAACACAGATAAGGCATGAACAAACACACAAACACCTGCTACAACATGCAAACACATGCACACAAGCTCACACTCCCTGAGCACTGTCCGAATCCACATGTACATGATCAAGTCTCACATATGCGTGCTCTCATTTGCACCCAACTCCCCACTGTCACAACACTACCGTAATGGAAATGTCACTCTGCCAGGCAGCTTTAGGAAAGCTCATATTTCCTCAACGCTATCTGGAAGAGGCAAAGGGGAAATTTCAGCTGAAATGCTATCCACTATCCCAATGACATCTAAATAACGTACTAGGTGCCAGGCCTATCTAAAATAGCAATCACCAGATGTAAATGTCATTGAGAATTCAACTCAAGGGTGTTTTAAGAGGAACACTCTGATCCTGGGATTTAAATCCATAAATGGCTGGTCTGATTCCTGTACGTCCTGCATGAGAACGATGTGGAGGCGGCTTCAAATGCCAAACAAATGTCACCGGTATTACACAAAAATACAAATTTTTTTATGCGATATGACTGTCAAGTATAATATGCCGATGTATTTTTGCTGGAAACTGTGAATGGTTAAAAATATATATAATACGTGTACGCACGTTTATGCACAAACACACAGGGATTCTGTACTGAAATCATCCGGCACATGTGGGCATGGTTATCACTGAGAAATTTGTGCACACAATGAAAACACAAAGATACATTTTGTCACTAGTTACTAGCAAGAAGCTGAAGGTATTTGCTTCAGGCTTTACTACAGAAAATATTTTGCGCAAACATACAACATGAATGAATGTGGTGGCAATTCTTTACCAACGCTATTGCACGCTACTGGCATGTGGAAACATGATGTACATATAAAACAAGCTTTGCACACATGACTTGAAAGAAAATCCATCAATTTTTGCTCACCTGAAGCCAATTTACGGTTTGAATTATCAGCATATCACAACGGGGTTTGATAAAAATATGTTACAGACCTTCTTTATGTGTGCCACACTGTTTGCTTACAGAGTAAGTAAGTACTTACTGTTTGATGGTACACTGATATTTCAACTGTGGCATGGTAGAAGATATGTATTATATTTGTATATTAGCATTTTTTTGTTTATGAGATGGGTAAGTTAAAATTTATTTGTGAACACAACAATATCTAAGTTTGTGTACTGAAGAAAGTCCAGCATTGCCAGTTCCCAGGTTGGGAAGTCATCGTTTTGACTTCAGGCTGTTCACATGCATTTAAGTGGAAATAAAGTGGATTTTACAAGGAAAATGTGCATTTTTTTTTATTACTCCAAGTGTTTAAACACCATAGAGATAGTCGTTTCTCTTATATCAGTGCATTACCCGACGTGTTATCAGGGTAACTGCTTCTTTCTCTTCTTCTTCTGGTTGCTGCCTTTAGGGACCGACACAGTGGATTACTGGCAGTTTCATATTCAGCGTCCTTGGTCCACCATATTGACTATTGTTTCTCTGCACATGTCCAAACCAGCTGTTCAACTTTCATTTCTCTTCTCTCCAAAGCATGCCTATACCTATCCAGGTTGTCTTCCACTTGCTTGCTACTGTCACTACAGATCACAATGGGATCTACGAACATCTTAGACCATAAAACTATATATATATATTAATTATCAATAATAATAATAATAATAATAATAATAATAATGAATTATGATGAATAATTATATAATATGAAAAAATTGATTCAGATTATTAATCAAAATGAAAATTTTCATCCAAATTTTTGTTTATGAGGATATGAACTTGGAGAACCCAGAGAGGATCTTCACCAGTTTATTCCATTGCACAACTTTAATAATACACATACATCATCTACAATAATTAATGGTAAGCAATCCTGCACTTATAGCTCTTTTTACCTTCAGTGGTTCTTTATAATGCATTGCAATGGGCTGCTCATTAACTCACACACCAGTGGTTGTGGAGCTGCCATGCAAGGAAATGACCTGCCATCAGGACATGAGTTCTTCTCTGTTTCAGGGATCTTCCTCCCACTTAGAGTGAAACATTTCTTACAGTCTTTGTGAATAGCTCATGTATATTTCCAGTTAGTTTTTTTTTTTCTTCTAAAAGCGCAGAATAGGCTTGTTATGATTCAGCACGAGACTTGTTCACACAAGGACAGTTAACAGTATGTTTGGTTAAACAAGTAAGCGCAGCACTACTGAAGACCTCGCAACAATGAGACCTACACATATACAGTATACAGGCAGGTTATCATTATTCTCAGTCAGTACATGTGGAGACATTGCAACCTCAAGGTCGGAACCTCAGAGTCTGGTTTGGCCTTGATTCTAGCCTTTACTCACTGCTCACCGTACGTGGTCTCCGTCCTGCACTCTGAATGGTGTATTAGTAGGCTGTGCAGCACTATGGCTGAATTAGAATTCACTTCCCCCACCACCAAGCGAGGGGAGTCCATTCAACATTTCATTCAGCTCAGTCACTGGCGATGCCCTGCATCAAGTCTCCGAATTAATCTACCGTGACTTGGCTACACTGACCCATAAATTACACTTGTTGTTGACGATTATTGGTTCTTTTGAAATGCACTCCTTTAAAAAGGTTGGGTTTGTGGTTAGAGGGCAACGCTGTGACCTGGAAGTTCAAACCTTGCATCCACAAACATGCCCATCAAAGATCCTAAAGGATTCTCCTCAGGTTTATGAGTATAAGCTTGGATTGGATGTCTGAAACGTAAACAATGATGCAGAAAGTATGCAAAGTTAAAAGCCAGAGAGTAATATTTAATAAAGGATCCTTATCCTAGGCTGGCTAATGAATTAAAATGCCTTGCGTCAGCACTATTGATATGCTGATCTATGGCTGAAATCTGAATGTAAGTTTTCATTAGTTTTCATTAGCCAGTGGAATTAAAGTCCCATCTCTCATAAATTAAACAAAAAGCCTTTGAGATTTAAGTGACTTCCCCAGCGGAGTAAAGATCCATTCAAAACATAATTATAGGTTTCATAAAGATTATCAGCACAATAGTTATAAAGCATTAATGTCAAAATCAGGAAGAGAAAAGCTTCTGCAGAAGAGATAACAACGACACGACATTTAGTTTTTACATTTTAGCCATTATCTACAGTTTTGTAGAGTGTAATGACTGATAATACAGAAAACCTGGAAATTATGCACTACATAAGCACCGAGTTAAAGAAACATGAGCGAATGTGATTTATATAGCACTGAATTGAAAAAAAAATAAAAACGCTTTTATTAGAAATGGGCATTTTCTTAGCAAATGAACACTGATGGTAAATATGTTGTTATGCCTTCATACTTGATCCACATATTTACCCTCAGTGTCCCTCCAGTAAAACTATTACTGTACTTGACACTAAGCATTTTTGGAATTTGGGGAAGTTTATTCTGATGTTCATCCATTTTTCTTGTAATTTCCGCTAATGTGCAACAGTTTAATTGGAATATCTTCGTATAGCTTCCCCTTTTTGAGAGAAAACTCCAAATGTAAAGTGTGATTATGAATTTAGTTTGATGGAAACGGGTTTCAGGCTCAAATATTGCCTTTTTAAAACTATAAGAAAATGCTACATGAGTTAGTGTAACAGTGAGTAGTAAAATTATTAATAATCCACCACATGAGCTTGTTGGGTTTAATGATAACTGCTCTACATCATGTCTTTTTTTCCCCATATTTGTCTCTACACCTCTATTTTCTACAAATATACCCAAGACTCCAAGTTTACTGGTGGTCTATAATCAAAGTAAATACTTTTAGGTTCTGTTTAGTTTTTTTAATAATGAGCATTAAGAGACACAAAGTGTAAAATTTATTTCAATGTTTACTTTGTCTTAAATATAAAGGACAACTCTTACAACTTTGGATTCGGGAGACAGACACTATCTCTACTTTTAAGATTAGGCTTAAAACTTTCCTTTTTGCTAAAGCATATAGTTAGTTTCCTTTTCAGTCACCTTTCTCATTCACCATGTGGTAATAGATCTCCCTGCATTCAACCATACTTGTTATTAATCTCTGGCTCTCTTCCACTGCATGTCTTTTATCCTGTCTTCCTTCTTTCACCCCAACCGGTCGCAGCAGATGGACGCCCCTCCCTGAGCCTGGTTCTGCTGAGGTTTCTTCCTGTTAAAAGGGAGTTTTTCCTTCCCACTGTCGCCAAAGTGCTTGCTCATAGGGGGTCATATGATTGTTGGGTTTTTCATTGTATGTATTATTGTAGGGTCTACCTTACAATGTAAAGCGCCTTGAGGTGACTGTTGTTGTGATTTGGTGCTATATCAATAAAATTGAATTGAATTACAAGACTCATTATAAGAAAATATTTTCAAGATAAAAGCCTGTCCCCTTAACCCCCCCCCCCCTCCAAAACAAAAAACAAAGTTTAAAAAAAGAAGGGATATGGTATTAGTCAGAAGTTAAACTGATAACATCCATGGATCTCAGGCTCTGACTCACCTACTGCTACTGATATGATTGTTAGGGTTGTGGAAGGAAGGGAGGAAGTAAGTTGTGGCATTTGGTAGTAGTTATTTAGCCAGTTACTGTAAATCCTCTATCTTAATGAATGTGGCTTGAGCTATGACTCAAATCTCAATGCAACACAACATATTTTCCCAGTCTGGCTGTTGATTGGCTCTTTAGGAAGAGAGGTGGGAGAAGTGGAGATTTTTCATGATGGAATTTCTGGGACTGATTTTAATTGAAGATTCTTTGAGTACCATATCTCTCTATTAACACTGTTACAGCAATCCCTAATCAGAGCAACAATATGTGATGTGCAGAAAGTGACAGGTTTGATCACTACAACAAATACCTGAACAAATTGGAGAAAGACGAGACGCTGTGGAGAGGTCTTTCTGGAAAAGCTGCATGTAGGCCTATATGTAGAGCTAAATAGCAGTGGGTGTAAGAGAGAGTTTTTTTTAACCTCCAAGGTTTATATGGCCCTTTAGGGGATTGGGAATGCCTTAAAAAGGTATTAGCTTTGCATTTTACAAAGGCATAGTCATCCTCAAAAGGCTGTCAATGTACATTTGACTCAAAAGCAGTGAAATGCTCTTGACATTACTGATAATCTGAGAAGGCTACTGTGTCTTCTGCCGCATCAACAGCAGCAGACATCCGCTAGCATTTCACTTGTAATCCTTTTACATGCTGCATAATCCCACCACCCTCAACGTGATGCCATGTCACTCACTCAACTCTGACTTAGACATCTGTTAGCTATCTGCAGAGACAGACAGCGATAGTGACAGACACTTGATAGAGGAGTCCTCGAGCTGACAAGAAAAGAGGGTCAGACAGACAGGCAGGGTGAAGAGCCGAAGGCCTGCCAGAAAACCTGCCCTACAACCCACCACTCTCCAGCCCCCCCACAGGACACGAGCTGGTGTGTGTTCGTGCCAGCAGATGACAGCAGCCGGTGAGCAGATGGAATGTGTGTGTGTGTGTGTCTGCGCGTGTGCATGTGTGTGTGTGTTTACGTATATCTGCGACTAAGATGAGACCATAAGACTACTTAGCTGCCTCTAAAGATGTGTGGCCATGATGTGAACAGCATGATGCAAGAACACACAAACCTGTTTTCTTATACTTACCAGCATTTTAATAGTGATCATTTTAAAGAAATGGCCAATTTTGGGGATGGCAATTTCATTTTTAAACTTACAATTAAACGTATTATTACATTACTCATTTTTTAACAAAAGCTTTTTAAAATTTACTGTGCTGCCTTTTTGCCTTTTGTCACTTTGCTCACTTTAAAGGTTTTATTAAAATATTATTTCTTTAGTCTCCTCAGCCATGTACTCCGTTTTACAGATGAACAATATTAAAACAACAAATCAGGAGCGTATCTGTTATTAGTTTTTTTGTTTTTTTTTAATTTCCACCACTGTGATGATGATCATGATTATTGTTATTAGGTTTTGAAGGATCCAATCTTTCTGTTGTTTTGTCTAAAGTGCATACAATCTTGCCAACACCGCAAAACAAATTTAATAGCAGTTTATTTGGAAATCCAAGTCATAATCCATACCCATTTCTCACTTAGACACCTTCTAAATCATACTGACAACAAAGGTTACCTCATTCTCAGCACACACGTAAACCCTCAGGGGTACTGATAACATATAAGATGGGAGGCACACTCATGTGAATCACACACTTGAGGAAAGAACTAAAACTGACAGCTACTAAGCAGGCTGTGAGAGAAAACAAATATCAAGTACACCCATGAGCCATAACATTAAACAGACAACATTAAACATTGATCAACCGATTACAATCTAATGTCCTGGCAGGAAACCTTGGCATCCATGTGCATGTTAGTTACAGATCAACTAAACTGCAGAGAGCAGTGGCCTTTCACAACAGCTGCCTGCCACACCATGTTGCTGTGTTCCTACCTCATTTATTTGCAGACTGCAGTCTAATCCATGGAGGCCCACAACCTCAGGCTCTACAGCCAGGTGATTTTGTAATAAAAAGTGCATTGTGAGTGAAGTGTCTTAAGGATAATACAACATGAAAGGACATACATCTGACATATGCTGTTTTTCACCCTAATTGTCAGCCCAATGCAATATGTGCTCTTCATGGTTTGTGCTTCAGCACACTCATTTGGAAATTAAACAAAATACATGCTACATTAAAGTGTCAAGCCTCATTTTAATTTGAGATGGTTAATGTCAACACTGACTCTGCTTAAGCCTAAAGAACAAAAATGTGTAACTTTCCAAAGAACTGTCTGCAATAATGTGACACTAAATTTGTACTTCTCTAATGAGTAATAACTGCTTAAATTTTATATTGGCGGACACTCGAAGACTAAAGCTTATGGCTAAAAATTTTTTTTCTGATAGTCTTTTCCCTTCTATGCTAAACATTCTCTGGCCGAATGACTCACTTGACACCAAACCAGGATTTTATCTATTTTGATTCCTCATATGCATTTATTGCCTGTAATGAGCAGCTCAGGGTGTACAAGTATAAGCAAAAGCACAAGAGATACTTGCAACTGAGCCAAAATCTCTTGAGTGACTGACAAAAGTGGATAGGAAGTCACAGTTCTTATTTATCATATGGTTCCTCTTTGAAATAATAAAAACAAACACTAAACATTGCAGGAAAAGCTACAGATGACAACCATGTCTCTAAGAGTATTTAGTATCTGAAAATGAAGCACAAGAAATTTAAGGACGGTAGGAGGAGAGGAGAAGTGGACATTTGGGAAGCTGTAGGCCTTTCCTGAAATGCCCAGGACAGAGCTGTAGAACTCTGAGAAGACAGCCTTATTCCTGGGGAATTATTTATACCTCATAACCCTGTGAATGTCAACCCGATTTTATCTTTGGTCTAATGGGCCACATCCAGGATAAGGTACTGTTGTAACCTGCTTTCAGTTACATCAGTCGTCATTAAAGTCTGTTCATTTTGATACAGATGTTGATGTTTGCATTTTTGAGGTTGATGTTTAAATTTCAGATGTCTGCATGACAATAAACAGGATTTCCAGGGAGCTTTCCAAGAATAGCAGCAGCCCCAGAGAAGGGTCCAGGGGTGCAAAAGGAGATGATCTTGAAAGGGAGACCAGCCAAATTCAAAATCTGGTGCAGGTTCTGAAATCTTTTTGTGTTTGATACACATCAGACATATGAAGAGTGACACTTTAAAATGAATGGACTTACAGCAGTAGGTGTACCTTTCGCCCTCGTACAATTTAAAAATTTGCCAGTGTTTTAAAAACCCGCTCTAAAGAACGGAGCAGATTTTGTGTAGGCTATAAGACAATCACACGGTGAAGGGGAATCAATTTAAACAAAGATATTTTTCAAGGTCTGCAAACAAGTGAAAGACCATTTAGTATGTAGGCATCCCTTTCTCATTTCTCCAGGCTACGTATAACTGGACTGAAGGCTTCCCTATATCCCTAGCTGATGCCAAATGTCCCCACTCTGTAGGTGTCCTTATCTGTGGCTAATATTAGCCCAGTACAAGGCTGGTTCCACCAATCGCCTCTTCGCTGAGAGGAGGGAGGTTGATGGCGATGCTTTGTTGGTCCCCCAGGACCATCTGTCTTAGCTAGGCGCACAGTATGGGATAATGGCATCATGCACTGCTGTTTCTCACATCCGGAGGATCCTTAGATGCAGCTGCAGATTTCATTTATCAGCTCTTGTGACCTGGGAAAGCAAATCTCTTGGTATTTAATAACTGCTTGGTGTAGCTTGCATGCAGATGAGGAATCCACTGACCCTCATTTAAGTGAGAAAGGTATTAGTGTGAACAGAGGTCAGTAATTAGTGTCTTTTCATCTCCTGGCTGGCACTTGTGGAGTTGAGGGTGAAACCGATCAGAAACAGTCACCTTGCTGTCAAACGGAACGAAACTATGACCTTTACAAAACCCAAAAGACCTTTAACTGAATATTATTAATCAAAACACCAACCAGAGATTGGATACTCAGCCATCATAGAAGCCTTGTAGTCAATGAGAGTCAGCAAACTTAACCAACTGTGTCTTCCCTCTTTGTTGTCATTCACACGCATGCTAATCCAGAGAGCAAATCTCCATATGCCTGGACAAACCTAATTAACACCCATCACTTATTAACACAACCAGCACTGAGCTTTATTCCGCTAATTAGACGGCTTTTATAAAAGCGATGCCGCGACAATGTTCCACGGCCTTCGATGCGTCACAGAACATTGCAGGGTCTTTGTCTTCAGGTCCCCCCCCCTCCTTTCTCATCTTTGGATCAGCCGCATTTATGCAAGCCTGTGCCAAGCTATTAATCACCAAGTCATTAGCTATGCATCAATTACTCAAGATGCCCACCACGCTTTTTGATTAGAAGCTGGGCAAACTCTGGAAGACTGATTTAGTGAATATTTAACAATTATCTGTTAAGCCGGTGCCAGTCCTGTTCCTCTGACACCCCCTCACCACATTACAAAAAAAAAAAAACCCAAACCCATCTGTTGGAATCAAGAGCTCCTCCTGAAAATGCCTACAAATGAAAATTATCCAAAGATAACCTTTAGGTACCATATCAGATACTTTAGTTGGGGACACACACAAATACTTACTAAATAAAAAAAACTGTCCCAAAGTGACAATATAAATTCTGTTTACTTGTATTTAAATTTTTAGGGTTGATTTAAATGAATTCATTTCCTAAAATCAGCAAAGTGGCCAGAATAAAGTACCTCAATAATTTACCATCTCTGAGAGAACATTGATCAACAACACTTTCCTGTAATTGATAGTCCTTCAAAAGATTTAATCAGCTATCAAAAAACATAGTTATTTAATCTGCCTGATGAAATATGGTTGGCAGATGTGTTTTCGGAACACATCTGTTTTCAACAAAGCTTTAATAAATTGTACTTTGCAGTCAGCCCGTGCAGCTCACAACAGTGAAGATATACTAAGCGGAGTATTGGTAGCCTCAGTGCAGTGATAACGGGCTGCAGGTACTTGGCATCAAAAATGTGGGCTGAAAAAGCGAAGCTGTAACACTTCACTTCTCCTAAATTGACAGTTGCTTTAAGAAGCAAGACTTTAATTAACATTTTGACCCTGCTGAATTACTTAGAACAGCAGCAGTGTGGTTATCCTGTGTAATATCCCAGGTGTAAGAGCACATATACAAAGGGTAAGACCACACAACAAACAAACAAATCCAATCAATCTGAAAGACGAAAAAGGAGTGACACTTTCTGCTCAAACGTGTGTGCAAATCTTTGCTATAATTTAAAATATCCCAATGCAATCCTATCCCTTTGAACTTAGAAAAATGGTTTTATAATCGAATAACAAAGAAAAATATGACTAAAGGAACTTCTTCTAATGCATTTGGCACATTATTGTAAATTAATAAAATATTGACAATTGAGAGTAAAATTTATTGAGAATAAAAATAACAAATCTGAGTAAAAACACGAGGACTGTGTTCTAAAAACTACTAGATCAATGGGGCTAGGGTAAACAAGACTACATATGGTTTGAACAACTTAACACCACCAAACCTGTCATTTAGCACAATCTGTTGCTGTTTTGTTTTCAGCATTCCCGCTTCCCTCTGGAGACACTGAATTAGAGAGCTGCTTGCAGCACTGCTCACTGGGGGAATGCAGCATAATCTCAAAGCTCCCCTGAGTGCTGTGGGAATAATTGTTCAGCCAGATGCTGTAATATCAGTGCTCATCACCAACTTGACAGGAGAGCTGCAACCATAAAATAATCTTGACTGTGAGCTCGCCACGGCTGGCTATCATAAAAGACTGTCAAGCCAAAAATAACTTTAGCTCTTTTAACAGCTTACAACATCCCATGTTTACATTCTGCAAAGCAGGAAGTCATGTGGCATTATTGTAATCCAGCAAACAGCTTAGAGGGAGGAAGCCGTGTTGAATAGATGGGCGTGCAAAGTAACCCTTCCTACAAACACCTAGCATACTTTAGGTTTCCTCTAACTGTGAAATATATTGTTTTTACCTAACATTACCAGAATGCATGAGGGTTAGAAGTCTACACTTAGCAAACTTTAACCACATTGGCAAAAGACCATGAAGGCAATCATGTTGTACATTATGTACTGTATGGTATACGTTAGTCCCAGTTAACTAAGATCACTCAATTATCACAATTACAATGGGGTTCAGGCCAACCCACAACTATTTACTATATACAACAACAACACCGAGGCTGAAAACTATATAAAACTTAGTGTAGGTATTTTTAAAGAAACACAAAAAGAAAACAAATGTCCTCCATATTTCTGCTGCCTTGCATGACTTCATCAAGGATTATCGAAGACTTGTTTGAGGGGTTAAAACAACTGCTGTTAGTCGCCAATGCTGGGTAGATGTTTAAAAAAATTGCAATGTTTTGTTTTTAACTTCTGGACTGAACAGGCAGGGAGGTATCCAACCAAAAATGCTACGATAGAAACTGCACAAGGACAATTATTGTTGTGATACTGTTTAAATGAAATACACTGGTGGATGTAAACACTCCACTGTAAACGGTTAAACCAAACTCTTTAGTAGGAACAAATACAGTCAGCGCGAGTGACGGAGGTTTACCACCCTCAGGCTAATCACAGCAGGACCCAGCTTTTGCAATGCCTTAGAAAGCTGTTCATTTCAAAAACCAGAGGCTCGGCACAAGAGCTTTTTAATAAAAAACCTGGGCTAGTGGACATGAAAAGAAAGTGCAATGAAAAGCTTCTCTAGATTAATTGACACTCGTGGGTCCATTAAATACTCGCAATAGCCTGGTGTAATTTCTCTCGATCAGAGCACTCAATGCAGTGAGGTTCAAAAGCGATCATGGGAGTTAATTACGTTCAAAAGAGTGCCGCAGTTTCATCACATGAGACTGTGGTGAGGATTAATGGCAGGCGTCACAGAAAAATCCAATAGAAGAGTGATTAGCATTCCTTGGAGATACTCGAAGATTCGGTGCATTGCTTGACAATCAGAGCGTATTACTCTGTCTCAACTTGACACACAACATGTAATTTCATCCCAAAGAGAGAGCAGATACATCTTACCACAAAGAGGTGAACTATTTCTAGAAACATGAAAAGGTCTCGTTGTCCTTGAACTGCACGTGTCTGTACTGTAAAACAAGAGGACAGGGACATATATCAGTCACCCAAACTATTCCTTTGAATTTATTGCACTTATTTAAAGTGACCTTAAACATAGCTATAGTATAAAATTGACAGCTATGACCCAGTGGTGATATTAATATCTTGACCCACAATGTGAATGATGTCAGTGACTTTAGAGGCAATAACAGCAATATCGAAGAAATTTCCCCAGGATTATTTTTCTTAATCACATATTGAAAATAAACTTTACGACCTTAGGTTGTATCTGGAATAAAATTTTTCTGAATCGTTCAGTTTAGGTCTCCACCAACTAATTAAAAAAAAAAATAAGAAGCTGTGAACCAACATTTTATGAAGCTAAGTTTGAAACCTGCTGCTAGCTTTAAGAAGAAGACAAACAGATTGTTTTGTGTAGATCTGCCGGTTTGCTGGAGCCCTTAACCTTACAGAACATTAAGAACAGAAAACAGGACACAAGAAAGCATTTACTAGCTTCTGATGGCAATTTAGTTCCCTGTATGAAAAGCCACTTTCCAAGAAATGAACAAAGAAGGTTGCCTGTGGAAAGAAAACCACTGTAACACAGTCTTGAGTTGCTGTTCTTATAAAAAAAAAAAAAAAATCCTTTCACTCTGGACTTGAGTGCGCAGGACTTGCTGTCACTTGCCCATTACTAGTCTGTGATTCCACCTTTCCTGTGTTGTAGGGCTTACCATTTACACTACTATAAAAATAGCTTCGTAGTTCACACCCCTAATGTATACAGCTACACCGCTGTGATTACTGGGAGGGGGGCTTGGGTTGTTTTTGTAGCTCCTTGCTTCACAAGCCAGCCGTTTATTTGCCTTGAGTGCCATTCTAGACTCAGGCAGTTCTTGCATTAGCGCATCTGCATACAAAGTAGAAATTTATCATGTGTTAGCTCCTAATTCCACTTTAATCTCAGATGAGGCAAGAACAACATTTAAAAGGATGTTGCGCTTCATTTCAACAGACCTTTGACTTGGAGCAATGTCATGACCCCCCCCCCCATTCGTCTCCTCTGAGCACCATCTTGCACAAACATGCATTGCCTTCACCTAATCTCTACAAATTAAAAGTAGTAAGATACAAATTCTATGTAGTTTAATTTCAGATATTATCAGTCAAATTATCTGCTGTGCTGCTGGACAATTGTTCCCACGATGAAACTGAGGGGAGGGATTATGGATCAGCCTCAGTCTGTTTATCAGTTGGATGTCGTTGATTGGATCTTAATGGAAATTTGTGGAATGATGCGTACATTGTCAGCTCTGGCATTTTCTAATTCACGTTAATTGGCCCAAGTGGGCAACAGTTTATTTAACTCTGTGTATCACATATAGCTCACATAATACTTCTTGCAACACTCCATTATAAGTAATGTAACAATAATGTATCTCGCAGGTATAAGACTAGAGTTTTTAGATATTTGACCATAAACAGCTTTTATATATTTTTGTGTAAAATTCCCTTTCTTTGTTATGACAATATCTTGAGCCCCAGCTTTTAAAAACTCACTTTATAAAATTCAAAGCAGCTACATAGAGTTGTATCAAGTTTTCAGGCTCACAGACAACTTTTTAAAATGTGGGTCAGTCATCTCCCGTGTACTTCTTGAGTTTCTCCTGTGTACTTTCTTGACCGCTAGCTGGAAGACCCGTTCTGCCCTGTCTGCAGTTTACACTGGAGCTAGTGAGCAGCATGGGTGATGAGCATATCTTGAACTGCACTGAACTCTGCATTCACACTTTGAGATCTTTATCTTGTACACTGCTGATGCCTTTACTGAAAACTGGTGTTTGATCTTTGACTAATAACAAGCGGTGAATCTCTATTTGAGCTGATACCTCTCTGGGGTAATATCCAGCAGCAGGTAATAAAGTTAGTTACCAGAAAGTCAAGCTTAAAAGTTAACTGTTCAAATGCTACCTTACCAACTTAAAAAAAAAAAAAAAAAAATTTATATATATATATATATATATATATATATATACACAAATTATC
>VURO01048766.1:0-11362 GCA_015108175.1 Pelvicachromis taeniatus
AGCTCAGTGTCACACTGCCCCCTGCTGGTATGATTGAACTTTGTGGTCTCAGTGTGGCTCTGGGTTTACTTGCTGTTGAAGATACAAAATAAGTAAAACATTAAATCATCACTTGCCTCAGAAAGAAATGTCTTACAGTAGTGATCACACTCTAAACATTGACTGAGTAGTTTATCAGAGCTTAGTCATTTCTCTGCATGCGACACATCAGACTGTGCAGCTACAAAAAAACAGATTTCCTTTGACTTACTGACTGAAAAAAAATATTTCTGCATCATCTCAGTGTCCTTTTGATCCATATTCTAAGAGTTACAGTGCACTGACCCAGTCAATTTGTCCTAATCAAAGATTAAAAAGTCATTTTATTTCAACTACTATTAAAAACTAAAAACCCTGTTATTGTTTGGGAAAAGGAAGATAACAAGCCTTGCCCTGAACACTGATTGTCAGTCACTGTCATGGTCCCTGTGCCTGCTCAGCTCACTCACTCACTATGGCCACAAGTGTTTTTTTTTTTTTGTTTTGTTATGTCCGTCTCTCACTCCTCCCGTGCTCTGCGCTCTGCCTGGGCGGAGTCATGGCGACTCCAGCCCGGGCTCTGACACCTGCAAACGATTATCTCATTATCCAGCTCTCTACTAAAGGCGGCTGCTGAGAAGGCTTCTTCGCTGGATTATTGTGTAACACTCGTCAGTATTGTCACTAGTGTCAAGCCCATTTCTGAGTTTCCTTCATGCCGTGATTCACCTGCTCTCTTCTCCCTGTGCCAGAGTCCACTCGCCAGCCTGAGGACTGTCGCAACGGTGAGCGCTAACACCTGACAGAGTTGAGCTGTGACTGAGCGTCAGAGGAGGATTGCTGGATATAGCCCTGTGTGTGTCCCTCCCTGTGCCCGTGTTTCCTGGAGACCTCTGCCCTTGACCTTCACCTGTACATATCAGCACTTGGTGTCTGTTAAACCAATAAATTGTGAACTTTTGAGATGGTCTGCCTCTGAGTCTCTCCTGAGCCTGACAGATACAGAGCTTTGTAGTAACAGTTTAACTTTTGAAAACTTTTAACCAAGTATAAATACAAGAATTCAATAGGTTAAGCTTTTATTTTTTTTCTGTCAGTCATCTGCAAAATGTACCAAAATGTTGTAGTCTAAGATCACAAGAACTGTTTGCACTGTGAACAAGTGTGAAGGAGCCAACACACACACACACACACACACACACACACACACGTTAGTCCTAGTTCTGCAAGTAAAATATCGGCTACAAAACTAAATGTCATTTTCAGACGACATGTACAGATATACTGTTTAAAATGTCTAGTGGAATAAGTCCTTTTCATACAACATATATACATATATAATAATATTATAATTATAATGTCTATTATTACGTTTAGGTATTAGAGGTTAACGAAATGGCTAAATCTTCATTTTCAGTTCCCCTACAAACACCACTGACTAGTTCCTTTCTGAAGTAAACTGAGGTGAGTTATTGCTTGTGAAGAGGATATGATTGAGAAAAGCATGAGTCGACATGTTAAGTTCTGTCAGGAACTGTTATGTTTTTGGAATTTTCCGCCTTCTGTAAAGCATATGAAAGAAAGCTGACTTTTTCTCCTTCGTCTTACCTCAGTACAATTCATTACTTTAGTAAAACGTAAAGTTCAATACATTTATTGTTAGATAGATATGTTCAAAGTGTTTAGTAGTAGTTCGGGGTGATCGATGCAGTTGTTTAGCAAACAAAATGTCTGCAGTAACAAAGGCATATCACTTTTTCTGAGCAAGAAAGTTTTAAATAAATAAAGAAACAAAAGATCACTTGCAAGTAAACAAAACTGATGTCAACAATAAGCCAAATATATTTTTTTATTGTTTTGCTTTAGGTGTGATAAAGTCATGGGCAACCCTGAGAAAGACTGGATGATACTGGTATCCATAGTTACCTTCTCCATCCTGTGGTTGGCTCCACGGCTCCTTTCAGAGGACGCTTGAAGGTGGCAATGACAGACACTGGCCATAACACCATCAGAACCAGGGTTATAAAGATGGCTCGAAGAGGGACCAAGAAAATTCCTAACAAGACACACTGCAGGCAGAGGAGTACATTTATGCACATTAATTATAGGCCCAAACCTCTCAGGACAGACTGGTGTTCAAGTCACCTGCTGCCTTGCTGAAAACTGACCTCCCAGCAAGCAGAAATATGCACGAGCTTAGAAATCCACATTGCTGGGAAGCATTCTAGAAAGCTCCCAATGGCTCACATTGTTGTGCTGCGTGGGAGGCTTTACAAGCTGACTGTCAAAGCCGTGTTGGAGAAGATTACAGGCCCTGGATACAGCAACCTGAGTGCATTATGTCACACTATGAAGCACTGTTACTAAACGAGCATTCTTCAAAATCCTGCCTTTATCAATCTCTTTGAAAAACAGAAAAAGAAGAAACACTCACTTTAATTATAGCCGCTTTGGTTAGTTTGGTGTCTTGAACAAACGGGTTGATGACTGCAGGCAAGAGCAGAGATTGTTGCCTCGGCAAGGTGCCTACTCGCTGCGGTGGCATCGTAGTCCAGTGAGCGAAATGACAGGCGGCTGATGTTCTAGTTTGTAGCCCCGTAACGTTTTCATATCACTTCCTCTGTTCTCATTTGCTGCTGAGCGAAACGGTATCAGGCGCGAGTTACGACGAGTACAAACCTCAAGCACGCGAGAGCGGAACCGGTAGTTTCAAGCTCCACCTCCGCTGTGGGGATCAAGACTGTTAAGTGAATGTTTGTACACGGTCACTACATTTGCAAGGCAATGACTTTAGACAGTACCCTTTCGACAGTATCTAAAAGATAATGTTATCCCATTTAGATGCCTCGAAAACAATCCGGTCAGACTGGAAAATATTTAAATGGTCTCGTAGGCTGTATGTTTTGATAAAATAACACTGGTTAGTACTTCCTGAGTAGTAAATGCAGAAAAAAGTTAGGATGATCGCGGTGTCACGAGCAAATAACTGATTTTATGTAAAGGCTACACATTTATCATAAATGTCCACAAGATGGCACAGTTTCATAACAAATGATCGTCTTTGCAGGGGTTCAGATCAAGTCCGTATGCTCCATTTAATCAATTTTATTTCTGTTTATTTTACAGTTAGCCCTCTTGTTATTTATAGAACCTTAAAATTCTATTTAAAGAAGTGCCAGCAATACTATATATCATAAAGATCAACTCTATGAAAAAGAAACACTAGTAAGTTCATTACACAAGCATTATAGATCAAATACTTTTACTTCATCAAGTATACCTTTACCACTAATATATTGTATTCCGATCTTTCAGCTGTAAGAGTATGTATACAGTTTACTGATGCAGCTCAGATATATGATCTTCCACTTCTCTTTTTTGTTACATAGTGGATAAGGATCACATGTCACGGCTAATACGCAACAATTGTGTAGATTCATTATATTGACCATCTTTATTGATGACAGTAACAAAGTGCAAAAGCATAAAAAACCATCACAAGGAAAAAACATGTAAAAAAAAGATAATTGAGCAATACTACTGCGGTACTCTTGTCATAGTTCCATTATGCATCAAACCTATACAGCCTCTAGAGGCAACCTGTGCCATTAATCTTTTTGTACCATTAGTGAAGGGAAATGCAACATGGAGTTGACGTGGGAATAATTTGATCTTCCCATTGTGCCACTCCCTTGTATAGTCCTAAACAAAGTGCTAACCAAATGAAGGATAATGTGTCTGGGAATGCTACTTTTATACATCCAGAGGATACTAAGTAGTCTGATCAGACATAGTTATACAGAATATAATGTATATAGGACTATATGCAAAAAGCAATCTCTAAAAGCACCATTTTCGGTCACATTGTGCAAATTCATTCTTTCAAATGTAGTGCACAACAATGAGAAAAGTAATTAAACAGATACAATTATAAAACTGCACTTATTACACTGAAATAATTCTAAGCCAACATGATTTCCTCATATGGTGTTAAACAAATCTAATTTGTAGAAAAAGGCAACATTGACCAGCACAGTATAGCACTGCATTTAAAGCAGTGTGGACATACCTGATGTCTGACTTGGAAAAAAAAAAATCTATAAAATAATAAAAGATGGGGTGCATGTTGTAATAAATCTGCATAACAGCATAACAAATAAAATGTCAAAGTCACATAGAAATGTAGCAGATATCCAGTAGCATATGTTCAGCCTATGAAGAAGGTTCAGAGGTGGCGTTCTACAAATCTGGAGACCGGTTATACAGGCTGCAGGAAAGCGTGCAGAGTTGCCGTGTTAGAAAAATTACAACAGTGTGCACTGCAGCGACCTTAAGTTGTGTTCAATACTACAATAATGTCCTCATGAGGCTCAAGAGGTCACCATTACACAAGCTAGTTGTGAGACATTTTGGAAATGTTCAACATCCGAGCCAGTCCTTTGTGATTTCACCCAACTTCACGATCTTCAAGCTGCTGTCTTCTAGTTTGAAATAGTGGTTGCCTTTGAAGAAGTAGCTGTAATCTGTGAAAGACAAGCAGAATACACAATGTGTTTAAAACATTTACAAAGACGAGAATTTTCTTTATTAAATTTGCTCCAGTCAAACAAACTACCGCGCAATAACAGTGAAATAATCAAGCTTCTGTAGAAGCGTACAAGAATTAAAATACCCAATCAGAAGCCAAAGTCAAGCTTCGAGTTCTCTAAATTATGCTAAGGAGGAGGTACACAGAGGCGCCTCTGTAGAGGGTGAAAGACTTGCTTTATATAAATATGTTTGTTCACGGTTTGGGGAAGGGGCTATGTGACACTTACAGCACTGTCTGTATGTTAGGAGAGAAGCAATGAAAAAAATCTCTGGTTGCTTGCCATAAGCACAAATTTGCTAACCACCACTGACCTCAAGTATACATGGCTGACAGTGAGAATCTCAAAAGATATTTACTGGTTGTCTCACATTAAAAATTCCCCATTTATTTCTCACAGTGGCTGCAATGCACTTCGCACCAGCAGAAAAAGTATGTATCAACTATCCTGTGATATTCACTCACAAAAAATGTAATAATTGTGCAAGCAACATAATGAAACTGAGCTCCAATTGGCTATATTCTGTCATTATAAAACCACTGATCACTCCCTGACTTGAGAAATACTCCCTATGGTCCATTTGCCTTCCTGGCATCCTTTGTGTAGTCAGCTCCTCTAAACACTTTTTTTTTGGCCTAGAAGGCGTCACTGTTTGCTCAATTCTGGTATATGAGGAGTTTTACTGACAAAGGCAGAGTGCCAGACTCACTGATAGAGCTGACTGGATTTTCCTGCAATTTTACCAGAAGGAATGCTGCTGTGCAGACCGTAATCACACACACATAAAAACACTAGTGTCGTTATCAGAACATAACAACAACAGTTGTGTGGCATATTCTTGGCATATTGGAGCAACGGAGAAGCCGTAGAGTCAGGAAGTTCCCCATTTGAATATTGGAGCTCAGGACTCCAATATGTCACCAGCTATTGAAGGCTTTCTATATTATCTGGTACAAACATTCACAATTCCCTTTTAACTTTAGTGAACCTGTGACTTTTCCTCTACTACCATAGTGAGCTTGATTCATATTTTCCAGTCAGATGTCTTGACATTCCTTTGGCATGGGCTGCCATGAAATGTGGTGCAATCAGACTTCTTCTCCTTAGTTTGAGCTGCTCTTTCTGTTTAGTACTAATTCTAAAATCATATACCTTATTAAACCTTATACTCATATATTGTTTTCAGTGGAAAGACCTACACTGCTCTGCAGCTAACAAAGTTACAGGTGTAGCTTTTTATCATTTACCTTAATACTGCCATATCTTCAAAGCTTGAATTCAGTTTTGCTTGAAAAATAGAGCGGACAGTAGCAGAACGCTATGCTATATAACCTCCATCTGATCATGAATAGTACAGCAAATTCATTCATGAAGTAATAACTGTTCCTGCCAGATTTTGGTCAAATTGATTTGTTAAAAGCATTATTTTACCAATGCCATTAAGACTGAAGGCAGAGTCAATGCCATCCGGGATGCCATTCCAGGAATCCGCGATAAGTTTTGGGAAGCCAGAGTCCATTGTCTTGCTGGTCTCATCATATCTGTAAACACACAACAAAGAGGTTTTACATATGACATATGTATTACAGCAATAGCATTAATTTAGCACCAAACAACAAATTGCTGTGATAAAAATATGTAGTGGAATATCGGCATTTTCATCAGAGAATACCTTCAGAGCTTCAGCAGCTAATCTGACCATGAATTTCATAAACTGTTGTTCCTTTCTTGTATCATTTATAGAAGAGAATGAAAGTAAAAGAAGTAGAGTAACAATCCAGAATGTTAACTTGGTCCCTTCCATACCCAAATAATTTAAAATGTTTTTCTTTTATAATGCACAGTCCTTTTATCACAGTACAGTTGCTGCTTTGCCTCTCTCCTTTGCTCTGTTTTAACCTATTAGAAATTGGGCGTGTGTACATCAGCCAGATAATGACTAATATCATGACTATTTAATATTATAGGATGTTAGTTAGGGCAAATTGTTCTGGCTGCATTATAATTATTATTTACTCTCATTTACTCAAGGTTTGTGGCTGTAAATGCACTAAAAAGTCAATTTATAATCACACAGGGACAGGGGACATGGCCAGCATGCTGTACCTGTTTGTTTAGGTCTAAGGGGCTGTATACTAGTGCAATATGCAGAATAGGAAGGGGGAAGTGAGGTAGCCATGATTTTACTTTTTTTTTCTAAAGACCCTCTGTTGTTGAATGGCATTCATTGGTTTGCATCCTATAAGTGTATCAGAAACACAGAATGACACTTTCCCAGATAAAACACACAGTCTGCAGCACTATAACTTCACATGTGCAAAAACTATAAGTTGTTGAGTTACTGTACTGTTTACGGTAGGTCATACCAAACAATAACTCAGGCCATATATATGGCACACTACTGCAATAGTTTATGACCTCAATTGCAAGAACTAGGGTGAGTCACATCGGGCTTTTAATTACATTAAATGCATGTGTTTGCACAAAATTTCACTCTCCTTACCTCCAGAATTTGTCTCCAGCAAACAAGTAAGTCTTCCCGTTCTTCCTAAAGTTGAAGGCAGCATCGATTTGCTGCAGGTCAGTGGGGAGGCCAAAGCTGGACAACCTTTTCGGATAGCCTGTCTCCAACTGATCAGCTCTGTATATCCAAATTTCATTGCCTGGTAGAGAAGAGTAAGTTAAAGAGAGAACTCACTTTTAGGATACATACAATATGTTATTCTAATGAAAATCACAAAAATTTCAAATCAATATTTTATCATTTGCTCCTTTAACTCTATGAACCAGTTATGGAGTGAGATAATAAGTCAAGCATTTACCAACCATCTTAATGCCATTAGACTTGATGGATATATCATGCAAGTCTCATCAGTATTGAGGAAAGTTGTCATATTTGTAAAATGCTGTGAATGTTTCATAAACCACTAATAAGTATGTTGGAAGAGTCCACGCTGCACTTAAGAGTGTTCAGCCAACATTCTGGTGCCTCCTAAAGTTTCAGGTAATAGTAATGGCTGACCATTAAGGGAAAAGTGGTAAAACGGGGAAGACACATCTTCATTACTCATTAAAAGTAATGCATCTGTTCCTTTCATCACCTTAAAAGTGCAGGGCTAAGTCAATATTAAAACAGATCTAAATGTGCATTTTTCAAAGTCTCTTCTTTCCTCAGAATACCTGCAAAGAAGACAGTTTTTTCCTCTGGATTTTCATAGGCAGCATCTATCTTGACAGGCAGGTCGGACCAGTAGGTGGCCACTAGCATTGGTCCGTTGGGTTTGCTTCTAAAGTTGACTGACCTGAACAGGAACCTGACAGAGAGAGTGGGTGGATGAGCAATCATGAGTTTAGGCTGGGGAAGAAATGAGAGTGAAGAAGTAAGAGTGAAAGGAACAGAGGGGGACGATGAGGAGTTGGGGAGAGAAAGAGAGAGAAAAAGCATGTGTGTCTGTGTGTATGTGTATAAGAGATGGGGGTTTTAGTGCAAGTGCTTCGCTGGCCGAGCCAGCCACAATGGTCTGATTCATGAGCATCTGGTTCTCGTTAGGACTAAGGCTGCAGACGCCAGCGGAACAAGACCCATCTTGCCCGGATTTCCAATACACAGCTGCGCAACAATAGCAGCTCACCATACTCTTTTCCACTGACCTATTTTTTAGAAAGACAAAGATTTGCCAATAACAAAGATGACTTGTCATAATGATAGAGTGAAGATGAGAATAAAACTTTACAAACAAGCATAAACAGAAGTGCGCATACATAACACTTGCCCAGAGTTACATTTGTCAGGATGAAAGATGAGACATATTCCAGTCTGAACTAACCATCTACGAATGTCATTATTTTATTTGTGTTTTTGCGGATCGGTTTGCTGTTCATGCACTAACAATATCCAGAGGGTTTTCATTCTGTACCAGAGCTTTAATTTTATCCTTTCCTCCCTCTCTTTTCTTCCTGTATGCACTCAATAAAAGGAAAAGCAAGAGCTGCCTAGGGGTGGTAAGGGGAATACACGTACAGAAAATATTCAAGTGATTTTTCTAAAGCACTCCTGTTGTTTTAGATCTCTGATTCTGTTTTATTCTTTTTTTACTTACCTGTATTTTCGTACAGTATTAACATAATTACTAATTATCCTAACATCTGAAGTAGATAATCCATTGATCTTGTTTTTAATAAAGTTCTGTTTGAACTGTGTAAAAATACAGGTTGATGATTTTATGACAATGCAACTGAGCTTTGTGAGAAATACACGTTTTCAACACATTGATTTAAATGCCTCAATGTACTGACCCACATAATAAGTTTGCCTCGAATGCATTGTGGAAAAGGCACTAAAATTGTATAACAGAGCAAAAATAAAAGAAGGAAAGAATTTCACAGCTGAAGAAAGAATAACAATAGTATCTGTCAGGGAAGGTACACTTTTCCAAAGTATTTCTTTGAGAGTTATGATGGTAAAACAAAAGTCAGACATGGATTGTGGTGTGCACAAAAAAGAAAAGATCTGACATTCACAAACCAGAAGAAAAAGAATAAAGCAGATGGAGAACAGATCTTGATCATTTTTGAGTCTAATTTTTTTTAAAGAGGTCTATTGTATTTTCATACTGTGATTTTCTTTAACTACTACCATTCAACAAAAGTCCTTCTACAAAACAGCAGTCTTTCTTAACAGTTTTTCACCAGCCCCCTGCCCTCTGCACAACAGTCACAACAATCTCTACTGGCTTTACGCTTCACAACAGACCTAACCAGCAGGTTGACCAAACATTTCCTATAAGTCGCTACCTTCTCCTTAAGCCTCCAGACAGACAGACCCACTTATATGCTGAGCTCAGGGAGTGCTGCAAGTATTACTCATTGCGTCACGTTAAGATTTGTCTCACATCATAAATATGCTGAGCTAACAGAATGAGAGATTCCACTTTTACAGTGGGAGAGTCAAGTGAGCTTAGCCCCAGAGCCCAGAGGGTACAGCTCTTTCTGCAAAGTTATAAAACTTAGCGTGTACCAGCGCTCTGCAGCACACAAGTCTGACATGCCCTTCAGGCAACTTATGAAGTCGGACCAACAGGTGTGTACTAAAACTTTACCAATCCCAGATTTCAGCGAGCTATACTATTTGTCCACTACAATAACTTCATAATACTCTGTCCTCATTTTCCCACCCTGATCTTCAGAATTACCGTTAGACTTTGCTTGATTACATTTTCACACAGCAATCTAAAATTCACGTCATATTGAATTAAACGTGCTCGAAAACATGCACACAACACCTTAGATTGGTGCACAATGGTGGCAAACAAGTCAAAACATGAGGAAAAAGTCTAAATATACTATAACTAAGCCAAATGTCAGTGCAATTTATGTGCATGCAACTTTTAGCCACCTTAAACTGAACCGGTTTGCTCTGAATACCATTTCTCTGCAAAATGACAGTGTAATCATCTGTTACCTTCCACTCTGGTAGGTGATGCTTAGCACTGCTGTCATCCTATCATTTAGACACAATGTCATTTCTTGTTTAAAATATTATTTTTCCACGGCTTTATTCAAACAACAGTGACCTGAGAGCCAAGGTATGTCGGAAACTTGTGCTTGCCTTTACATTAATGTGACTTTGTACATTTTCAGTGAAAATACAGTTTTTACTTTAAAAACATTGTCCCAACAGTTAAATAAGATATATAATGTTTCAGATGGAAGAAAAAGATCATTTCAGCTGACTTGATGACCAACAGCTGATCCAAAGTTTCATGGTTCATTGAACACTTTCTGCTTCTCCAAATGTGTATATGACAGCCACAGCAAGGTGACAAATATTCATCGTGAAAGCAGGACACGTGTAACTCAGTGAAAAAAGCCATGCCAACTGACTCTGGATTGCGTCTACTCTTAACTAATTTCCAAATGATCGTGAAAGGATATGCAGCTCTTAACGTTGAAATTACAAGGTTTGTGTCAACAGCTAGACAATCATTTGTTTGTCCTAACAGTTCCTTTTTGTAACATGCCACTGGGGTAAGCGCTTTGTAACAAACTTCAGCTGTTGCAATGAAACTGTTCATCGTTCTACGGGAAGTACCCTGACTCACAAAGACTGTTTACTGAACCACAGGACTTTATGCAACTTCTTTTCTACAGAGTCAGCCAGTAGACACATAGTAAACCTACATGACTTTGGATTTACTGGCGCCGGTGGAGAAGAGGAGTGTAGACTATGTTTATGAATGATGACTACTTTGGTTGTCACTGCGTGACTAGAGGGACAGTTTGTTTTCAACTCTTACTAATTGTCATATCACAAATCAAGCATATACCCACAATCTTCAAGTGGCACAAGACTGTAAAAAGAGAAACCATAATTAACACAAAAAAAAACCTCATGTCAAACTGCTCATTGTTTACAGTGACGTGATTGTGAAATCCATTGGTGCAGGATGCCTTGTTTCAGTCACGCAAGACGATACAGCCTGAAGCAGGCAATTTCATTTTCTTTATCGCTCTTCCCACAGATCACAGACAGGAAATTTAACAGGACTTTGGCAGTGCTTGCAATGTTCACAAACTGAGCCTTTACATCGCATTTAAGACTCAAAAGATCAAATGGAAACATTACAGCTTGCATATCCAGAACACTTTGTCTGGGCGTCAGACTTTTCTTACATTGAAGTCTTTAAAAAAAAAAAAAAAAAAAAAATGTAAAAACCAAAAAAAAAAAATGAAAAAAAATTTTTAAAAAAAAAGGA